>CAUG01000432.1:0-112978 GCA_000442785.1 Papiliotrema flavescens NRRL Y-50378
GGGGGTAGGGGGTAGGGGGAGGGCAGCACTACTCCCTCCCCCTCCCTCTGACATCTTTACTCTCCGCTTGTCTCTTACAATGTATTTCCTTGAGCTCGCTCGACCCGAAAAAGGAGCAAGATAAAGGCATACCTCCCACGCCTCTCCTCCCACGCCGCTTCCCATCCCCATCCTCTGTCCCCTCTGCCGTCTGCCCTCCCCGTCTGCCCTCTCCGCTCTCCCCTCTTTTCGCGTATACAGCACGTCCTCACGCGGCCAGATGCAACGCCCAGATTCAATGCCATGCTCATGAGGATGCCATAGATTACAATTGATCGTGTACAACCTAGTCTCAGATGGGGTTGCTGTGTTCGCGCCGTACAAGCCGCTAAGGTGTTGTCGATGATCATCCTATACTGTTACACTACCAGGCTTGGCTCCATGAGATCCCAACTTGCACTGCCATCGCACTGCACGTCGTATCCTGAACTTCATCCATATGCTCTCCTGGCACGCGGCTCCTCCACCTCCTCGCCCACGCCGAACTCCTCGACCGTAATGTTGTTGCACTCCTGTCGTCTGCGGAGCTCGCCGCGGAGCATGATTCCCAGCCCTCGTGCACCCCTTCCTACGGTATGGAAAGAGGAGACAGCGGGGTTGGGCGGCGTATACAGTCTTGAAAGAGTCTTGTGCCATCGGAGTTGGTTGGTGAGTTGAGGAAGAAGGGCCGATGAACACGTCCTGATCTGTCTATCAGCGGCTGTCTTTTGTACCGTTCAAGTGCTGTCATTCACTGGATGTGTCGACATTGGGTCCAGAACGATTGGCTCCATTGAAGTACTCGAACCCCTCGACTCCCCAGCTTCACTTGGCGGGTCCCGGAATGAGCACCGCGATAGAATCTCCTTCAATTTCGGAGTGGCGTGTTCCATGAGATTGGTGTGGTAAGGTGCGCTGTTGCGTCAGCGCTGTCTGAAGAGCAAAGTCGACGATGACGTACGGAACGAAGACATCCATGACAGGGTTCGCGAGGCCGAGCTGCTGCAGCCGGTCGATCACCTGCCATACTCCGCCCTCGGTGCCCTGTTGTCAGTGCTGCACGACTTGTATACGCCACACTGCTCACCGTCACGCCCACGACCTTGCTCGAGTTGATGATTGCCGCCGAGGCATAATCGTCGTCCTCGTGCATCGCCCACTCCCGCTGCATCCCGTGCACCTCATCCAAGATAAGCTGCATTGCTCGCCGTCTTTGCGCCGGGCTGTCGCTCGATTCGGGCGAGTCGCCCAGGGAGTACGGGTTTGGTATATCGAATGGCGGAGAAGAGAGCGAATGGAATTGACGGGCGGAGAGAACGGTGGTGACATATTTGCGAGAACGGCGGTTCGGCGAGGGTGGAGAGGCGGGAAGGGAAGCCCACATCATCTGCTGGTCAGGTTCCGCTGCATGTGAAAAGCGCAAGACCTACCGAGAGACGAACGCCCGTCGAGAGGTCGAGCCTGCCGGCAGCGACAAGCGCTGATAATGTGCCGATGAAGCCATGTCCGGCGAGATGGGAGGTGCCGTGCGGTAGCAGGGTAGAGCCTCCTGCGTGTTCCTGGAGCATCAGTACATCTAGCCTTTACATCGGCGAAATTGCACTCACTTGTGCACTGGCAAGGATGGCGATGGAAGAGGTGAGAATAAATGCGGAAGTCACGTCGGCTCGAGCCATGAGCTCATCCTGTGCGTCAACCGTGTTCCTTATTGGCGATGGTGAGCTCAGGACTCACCAGTGTCCTGCCCTCGACCCAATCTCGCATCCAACCTCTCAGTCCTGACCCGCCCACCCTGCTGGCAAAGCCTTCGATCTCTTTTGGCCAGTACCCAATCGTGGCGTCCGGTGTCAGGAGCGCCTCGGAGGCCTCTTCCCACACGCGTAGCGAGCTACGCGTGGGCGAGGAGGGTGTGTGAGGGTATGAACCCTGCCTATAAGCTTCTCGCACACCCCCGGTAGAAGTGCAACTCACCAGTCCAGCAAAGAGCAACGCCTTGCCGCCTCCACCATGAGCTCCCATCTCCGCCGTACCCCGCCGCGCCCAGTCTACATGCTCATGCTTGACCGTCGACGTCGTCGAAGCGGGTCTACGGCGCCAGTAAGGCTGCGGTGCCGATTGCGGCAGGGCTTTGGGCGTGTTGGAAGCGGCTGACGGGCGGTACGACGCATGCCGCCTTGCTGTGAAGCTCGTGGTACCGGCGCACCTGGCGTTGTGCCGGCCTACAGCTGGCTGTATCGTCGTTGTGAACGGCTTCATCTCGATTTGTATGGTCGTATGCTGTTATGCCGTGTGCGTGTGCGTGTGCTGCTGCTTTGGACCATCGATATTGCTTGGAGCTGTGGAGGTAGTCGGTGTGCAGCGCGTTCGAAGATGCGTGGTGCAGTAGTACTCTGTATTATTGACCGACCCGTGACTGTAGGGCGGATGTTTAACCGGGGTAGAGTATCGGACTGGACCGGCCAGCAGCCATCGACTCGGTCGACTCGGATCAGCACCCGCTTTTTCAGTGCCGCTCTGACGGCATTCTAGAATAACCGGTGTACAATCCACTAGCGGCTTTATCGGTTCGACATGCACGTCATCATCTTTCGGCCCATCCACCAATGCAGTCCCATCTCCGCCGTCCCGTCTTCCATGCGCACACACACATACCCTCTCTGAGACAGGCGAAACATATCATCCCTCCCACCATAGTGCACGTCTCAGCCATCCGTCTCAGAGCCACAATGGATCTGATCCAGTACAAAGTGTATGCAACGCGTCGCGCGCACATTCCAAAAGAGCGCACTGCTCATCTGACAGGACGGGGACCGTCCAAGTGCGTCTCGTCGTGTCCCTCGCGTGACACGTCGACTGAACCTCGCGAGCACCCGCTCACGTCAGGGCGTCAACTTTCGCTCGCACACGCAGAAGCAGTGCGTCTTGCGTTCTCCAAAGACGTTGGCCCGTCATCCACTCACTGCAGAGCCCAGAAGCTAGGCCTGCAAGGATGGGTCCGTAACAGCCCAGACGAGTCTGTCGAGGGCATAGCCGTCGGCCCATCAGCCAAGATCGAACAATTGTGAGTGCTGACATGTACTCAACATCGCGGAGGGATGGCGCTTAACAGAGCCGCTCCTACTTGAAACAGGGCCCCTCCGCCGCGGAGGTCAAGGGCGTAGAGCTTATCCAGGAGAAGAAAGGCATTACCGAGGAAGAGGTCAAGGAGGCAGTGGGCGAGAGCTGCGCATACGAAGTGAGGCGGTAGAAACGCAGGTCCAAAGAGAAGGGCAGCGGGAGGCAGAGCTCTGCAGCGGTGGAGGTCAGAGGGGTAGTGGGCAGCGCGACGAGTCCTAAGCGGCCGCACGATGCGGCTCTTCGATGAAAATCACTCGTAGCGATATTGCACGGCAGAAGAGAAGAAGGACCGGATATCTTTCGACTGCCTCCAGACGTAAGGGGAAGGGAAAACATGCGCATCCTGACAACATGCATGAGATTGAATCTGTTACAATCGCCCATTTCAGTTTCGCTACTAACGCAGGCCTTGATCAAAGTTCGTCCATGTCTTTTACCTCCAGCAATGACAGTCTGACATGACCAACAAATTGAAAAGACGGCCACTCTCAGGACTCATCGTCAGAGCAGTCCGCGCTATCCGTCTGCGCGACCCCAAAGAACGGCTCGAAACGTCTTCGGCGGATCAGCTCCGCCTCGCTCACCACTTCCACCGGCTGCGAGACCAGGCCCGCAGCAGCTAGCGCGGGACTGGCGGCTCTGGCGCCAGCAACAGCTGCGGCAACCAGCGAATTTGTAGGGCGCGAGGCGGTTCCCGCGCCCGTAGACGTACGTCTCGGCGCGAAGAGCGATGCTGGAGGTGGCGTCGACTTGGGCGTTGCTGAACCAGTTGAACCGGGAGTCGAACCTGGAGCTGGTGTGGTGGTTGACCTGCCGCCAAAGAACGCAAACGCGCCATGGCCCTTTGGTGTCTCGCCTGAGCCGGAAGGAAGAGCTCTGGCACCGAGCGGAGGGGTCTTGATGGTCATGGCTTCTCCGGACGAGCCAGTCTCGTCGAGGTCGAACTTTGGTGCGGATGATACGCGGTACAGGTTGAGCTTGTCCTTGGACGAGCGACGCGGGACTGGGTTGAAGCGCGACGGCGGCGGTCCGCGCTTCTTCGTCTTCGGCGTGAACATGATCGGCGGGTCTTCTTCGTCCGACCCTCCTGCGGCTCCGGTTGCGCCGCCCTCCATACCTACAGGCGTGCCCAAGTCCGCGCCGCCCAAGTGAATCTGACCCGCTGCGTCCTTATATAAACCTACAGGTTTCACGTGGGTCGACGTCGACGGCGGCATGTACTCTTCCGGCGCAAGGACCTCGTCCGGCGGGACCGAAGCCGAATCAGCAGCTTTGCGCACCAGGTCTACCCGCTTCGCTTCCGCCTGTTTGAGATTATGCTTCTCGAACGACTCGTCGATCCAATCCGCCATCTCCACCAACACCGAGTCCACCTCGCGCATCAGGGCGGACATCTGCATGAAGCCGTGACCCCAGCCCTCGATGATGCGCATAGATACCCAGTCGTCATCGGTCTCGCGAATGATATGGTCGGGCGTTGGCGAGCCGCTCGCGCCTGTGGTCATGCGCAACCCTTCGCCGTGAGCGTGGCGCGCCGACTGCGACAACGATGACTCTGCTCTCGCTCGCCTGGCTCGCTTCGCCTCGCGAATTTTGCCGGCGAAGATGATCGTGTCGTCTACGAACGGATCTCGCTCACCGCAGATGAGGTAGACGGGCGGGAAGAACTCGAGCAGATGCGGAGGCGACAGGATCGGCGAGATGTAGTAATCCGTCTCAAAGTCTGGGTTGCGCCCCGGACCGATGTACAGAATAGCCATCGCTCGCATCTGGGGATCAGCGCCGGAGATCTCGCCAAAGCGCCCATACCGCAACTCACCATGCTCGGGGAGATTATCCGGTCCTGGAAGTACCCAGACCGACTTGTCATCGTCAATCTCGTTCCCACGGGGTTCCTTTTCTTCTTGGGCTTCTTGGTCGCTTCTCCACCCATCGCAAGCTCAGCGTCGACTCCGCCAGTTGTTTCCGCCTGCTTCACCGGGGTCAGAACAAACTGCCGCTCCGCTCTTGGTGTCTTCACTCTTTCCCGTAGCGACTTGTCCGCTTCCGATCTCCCATCTTTGATGGTCACCGTGTCGTCATCTGAGTCAGACGCCTCCGACATGGTCTCCTCGCCCGCTGTTCGCTCCTGGTCTGGGGCGGAGCCAGCTCCGTTCGGCGCCGCTAGCCAATTGGCTACTTTGGTAGACATCGACCGCGGCAGGCTCCTCGTCCAGGTCGATCGCTTCGGCGACAAAGGATTCTGATCTTTTCTATCTGCCAGAGGTGACATGGCTAGCTTGCCGATGGTGTGGCTCCACGATGCTTGACGTGTCCGCCGCTGCGGCTGTACATCGTCGACGACGCTCAGCGGTGACTTGTGCCGCAGGTGGTCCTTGCCGTGTACAATGCCCTGTATATTCACCTCGGACTGCTCTGTGCGTAAAACCCGCAAATTCGTGGGCGACATCCAGGATGTATAGTTGAAGTCGAGAGCGGGATACGCGAGGATCATCGACACCGGGCGGGGGATGCCTGTTGGATGCTCGAGGATACGAAGCATGATCGTTGCGCAGATATTTCCTCCGCTACCTGTCAGCCCTGTGGGATGCTGCGTAATGAAAGGTCACGCACGCAGAATCGCCCGTGAGTACCACGTCCAGCTTGCCGCTCTTGATCCCGATAACACTCCCCTTCGTCTCCATGAGCGTGCGATATGCGTCGAATCCCTCTTCGATCGCCCAGGGGTAGGGATCTAGCGTAAGCAGTGGTCAGAGCTAAGACAGTTCGCTCACACTCGGGGGCTTTTCCGTAGTCGATGCCGAGCACAGGCTTACCCGTCCTCTTTGCCCACCGTCTTAGTCTCTCCTCGTGACACTCAGGACCCATGGCGATGAAGCCTCCCCCGGGATAGTCTACCACAAGTTGTGACGCCTTAGCTAGCTGGTCTTCCGCCCCGGCGAAGAAGAGCATCGCTTTCACCGGTGGTAGATTCGCCCGGAAGGAGGTGGGTGGGCGGGGTATGGTGAGGTGCTTGACAATACCCACTGACGGGCGATGGCCCGCCGTGAAGAGACGAATCTTTCGTTAGCCTACAGGCATCTTGGTGCTGAACTCCATTCACATAAGGGTTGTTGGTCTTCTCCCAAGTTGTACGGAGCATCTCGACCGTGCACAGCGCTCTGAACTTTCGAAGCTGTCCTTAGCGCCAGTCCACATATCTCGCAAAGCAGACTTACCACGTCATCACCTTCATTTGCGTATATCAGGTAGTAGAACGCAAAGAGGATGCTGGAGATATCTTTGAGCCACTTCGGCCGTATCGCCATGGCCGAAGCGAAGCCAGCATCGAAAGCCGTGTTGACATATGTTGCGCGGTAATACGAGCGCGAGTACTGCTGGTCAGCTGCGCTTTGTTACTGGAATGCGTCCAACGTACCAAGCTCGCCAATGGCTCAGGGACTGCTATCAGCTTGGGGCAAAGGAAGGACAGCACAACTCACTGGCCAGACCGAAGATGTCTCCAATATGTCTGAACGCATAGCCAACCGTAAGCGTGCCAAGAATGAGCTGGTACGGGGTGAAGTTTTCTGCACGTCAGCTGCTGTGAAAGAGAGCACTGTGCTTCCACAGCTAGGAAACACCCTCACTTAAGCGATCATTGATCTTGGCAATCCACCTCACAGCCCGCCGCCCGACCAATGCAACCCATAATCTCCACGCCCAGCTCTTCTTCTTCAACGCCCTTTGCAAGTTCGCTCCACCCGCGGACCCGCGTATCCGCTTGCCTGGCCGCGGTGCGCCGTCGCCCTTGTACAACCGCCATATCCAGAAGAAGAGGACGAGCAGGATCTGAGAGCGGCGGACGGTAGGGGATGGCCGCCCCAGGATCTGGTCGAGCATGATGTCACGACGTGTTCTACCGTGTCACACTCATAATTCGGTGCCGGAATGTATATGCGCGTGCGTTGTTGTATTGAACCAGTCCTGAAAACTACCGACAACGAGGATGACAGCTGATGGATGAAGCGTAGGGAGGCTGAGTCGGAAGAAGGTGTCACGGTCAAAGGGCAGCCGGATGGCGCAGCGCTTTTGTAGCCGGTCACCAGGGATACTGTCGTTGCCGCCGGGAGCGGGGTGTGCGTTTCGGCACTGAAGCAGTTGTCCTCTTGTCAAAAAAGGGAGAGCACAGTGTGTTTGTGGGCTTCTATGTCCGGTAAGTGATGCAAGCAGGCTGCAAGGACGCTCCAACTATGGAAGGAGTCGCCAAAATCCCACTAGCCGTTGCGCGGGAAGCCGGCAAAGGACATCTGCTCAGACCGGTAGTACGTCGTCCGGTATCGCCGCCACGTTGCGCCTCGTCTTCTTATCATACGTCTGTTTGCTTATCGCGCTTGAAGGTCGATCCAATGCCTCGTACAGGGCACTGGAATGCTTACCAGCATCACATGCCTGTCGTGGTCGAGTAGCTCTTGAGAGGGAGGAAAAGGGGTGGGAGGGGTAGAATTCGGTTGGCCGGGAGGGAAGATAGGTAGGACGCCAGCTGTCATGCCCTAGACGCATCTCGCCAGAGCCATGGTCATCCTTCGTGACCCCGTGTCCCCAGTCCTTCTTATACGCGCTGAGGGGAGGCATATACCTGGTGTGCATGCATAGTTGAATTTGAGCGGCTGAGCGCGGCGGGAGAGCTCGACGTTGGGCATACAGCATGCTGGGCAAGACTTGGAGGGATTTGGGGTAGATGTGGCGGCTCTGGTCATCCGCTTTGTAGCGACACACTCACGACACGGTCTGGCAATCTCACGATACCTGACCCCTCGGCCGCCGCTGGATTGCTATCACTGGCCGCCCGGCCATCCAGCATGTCCTTAGGATATGGGCTGCGGTGCCTATCTCAATGTTCTCCGGGCCTTCCAATTGCCACACGCCTCTCAATTTCGTCTCTCCGTCTCTAAGTCAGCTGACACTGCCCTCAACCCCGTCGCCTGGTCCTCTCTTCGATCTCCAGTGGCCTTCTTACTCGCTGTCCATTGGCCCATGGTGACTTCGTTGGGCAACCCTTGCGGGTCGCAGTCAGACTTGAGTGCCTTTCGCCACCTCACACTCAGCGGTCGCACCTCTCACTGCGTTCGTCGCAAGAATGCCTCGACCGTTCGCTGCACCACTCTGACCACTGAGTTACAGAAGAGGCGGTTAAGAAACGCGCCACATTTGATCCCGTGCCGTCGATTCTAGATACTAACCTTTCTGTCGCCGCTGACTTCTTGAGACAATTTTTCGGAATCAGCCTCTTCTGTAACTCAGTGGTCAGAGTGGTGTGCTTATGAGTTTTATCCCGTCAGCGATAAGCTGTTCGTTCACACAGGTCGAGAGTTCAACCCTCTTCAGAAGAAAGGCCTTTTTGCACAAGTTCGACAACTCTTGGTGGCGTAATTGCTACTGGACAGAAGATGGGGAAGGAACCAGGGGCGTTGTCGCACAAAAGGACGCGGGAACTTGCATGCAAGAGAATGTAAGCTCGTATGGGGAGCGGAGTAGTACCTGACTCGCAACTTCACGATAGAGGGCGTTGTTGAGAAGATACAAATGGAGAAGGTGCAAGAGAACTCGATCGTGATGAAAGAAAGAACACGTGGGTCATGTGGCGGTCTGGTCATGGGCCGAAGGAGACTCTTCAGTCGTTGGCGTGTCTTCATGGTGTGTCGGCTGGGTCGAGGTCGTCTCGCAAGGGACGTTCAAGGGCTGGACCCATATCTGCAGGCTGCATAAGTACCCAGAAAGTAAGGAAAACTTGGTGAGCGGCACACATCTCGACAACAACGCATTCGGCGATCGCCGTGCTAGGTCAACGCGCCTGCCAGCCGGACCCGGGCGGTACAGCCTCAGCTCAGATAAAGGTGGAGGCTTCATGCACGTCGCGTAAGACACTTCCTTTGATCCATGGCCGCCCTCCCCGCCCCACCCTCCCACTCCTCTTGCTACCGTATCCCGTAATTAGCACTGCCGTCACAGGGCAAAGGTCAACAGCGCAGCCGAGGAAGCTTCCAAAAGCACCGTATTTGCTCGGCGCGTGGTCGCGTCCTTTTCGCCAACGGCATGGCCAGATGGCGTGTCAAAGCTTTGACCATTCCAGGTTCTGTATGATCAGAAAGGTGATTTACCGTCTCAGTCTGCTTACATGTCGTGATGTGCTTGGGTGTGAGGAAGTCGTAATCGCTTGACGGAATACGCAATCTCCATTGCAGGAAGGAAGTCTAAGCTAACTTCGATGTTCTTGCGTTCTTGACTGCCATTGCAATAGACCTGCGTGTTGATCAAAACCATTCGGGCCAATTGATCGTCTTCGTAGATCCCATAAGCAACGATATGGCGATGAAGGCAACCTAGCTCTGCCACGTGTTTCGTGGCCTGGGTGCTACCAATGGCCTCGTTCACTAAGAGCATGCCGTAGTACATCGGCATAATGTGTGGTCGATCGATGCCCCGACCGTCATCGGTGATGCCACTGATGGGTTGGAAGGAAGAGTATCGATACCCTACGCCGTGCGATAGATACACTCGGGAAATGCCGACGGATGCCGACTGCAAGGCGAAGTCGATGACCCATAAGGCGGACTCGGCAACGTCCGACAGGCCGGGCGTGCCGTGACTGGCTGTCAGTTCCGCATATGCGGTCGCCCGTCGACTAGACGGACTTGGACGAAGTGCTTGTCTCCCCCTAAAGTATCAGCGCCTGTCTACCGGCTCGAACAGCACTCACTAAGACGAAGGTCAAATTCGCTCGACGACACGCTTGCACATCGGATACCCGGCGCGATATGTTTCCCCTCGTGTTGAACTTGTCCATCAACTCGCCCGCATGAACTTTCCGGCCGACAATGTACGTCGTCTGGTACATGTGCTCCGAGTACACGCCCAGGTGGTCTCGAGCGAGCGCGTCATCGAGAAGTCCCGCCTGAAACAGGCTCTGTGGTGCCCAACCCTCTGCCAATCCGGCGGACTGTACCTCGCCGATGCGCAGGGCAGGCTGCTTCTTGTCTTCGAACTCGTGCAGGACCGCTTTGGCGTACTGTGTCCAGGTCTGAGTATAGTTGCGGGGGCTCCAAGCGGTGAAGTCCCCGGGGTTCTTGACACCCCCGCCCGAATCTGGTTTGTGGTAATACTCGGGCTCGTTGCCGATCTCGATCGCTTCAAGCTCGAGGTCGTTGTCGTGACGGAACGTTTTGGCAAGGAGCCTGGCCTGCTGGACCGTCTCGCCCATGTTGAGGGACTTGAGGTTCAGCCCCCACGTAAAGGGGGTCCCGGGCGCGAGGTTCGAGGACAATGCGTACCAGTCCCGCCCGATCGAGATGCGCTCCGCCTCGGGGTACGGGAAATGAGGCGTCCGCGGAGGGTACTTGGCATGACCGACGGGGAGTGACAAATCAATATGCGTGCGGTCTTCAGAGTCGGCTGCAATCAGCTGGGTGCCAGAGAAGGCCGGATCAAAGCACCTCCTACTCGGACAGCGGGCGGGTAGCCGGTACGCTCTTGCAGGTTGTCGAAGAGCTGGCGAGCGTAGGTGTTGGGCTGGCCGACCTCGTACCCGGCCCAGTCCGGCCAGCGGTCCGCCTCGATACTGAATGCGATCAGATTCGGGTCAAGTGGCTCGGCATACAGCGGCTTTCTGACTGGGACGTCTAGATGAGCGACCTCAATATGTTTTGACGTGTGCTCGGCAATGGCCGAGGGATGGGATAGCAGGGGGGCCAAGAGGGACAAACACGGGGCAAGGATGGTAGGGAACCACATGCGCGCGAACAAAGACGCAAGGCAAGGTGACAGGTTGCGGCTCCGTATAGCTGACGGTACAGGTGTTCGAGCCGGCCTGATGGTGATACTGCTTCCTACCGCAGCGAGGGCTAGCCTGCCGGCCCCACAGCCCCACGTCAAACCCGAAGCAAAGAAACGTCCGAAAGATCACGCGGCAGAAGCACCGGCCCGGCTCGCACCGATCGGCCCACCGACGTGGAATAGGATATACAGTGGAACGGATCGGCGTACGCGGGCGGGGGCGAGGGCTGTTCGCTTGTTTGCTCTTGCGCTCGTTCGCTGACTTGGTTGCACTGCGCTCGACGCCGCCTTGAGAGGTGTTTTGCCGTCGGGCCGTGGGTCGCTTCGACCGCGCGTTGAGCGGCATGAAAATCGATTCCCCCGTCAGCCGTCCTTACGCGCTCTGCTCTCCGATGCGGTCGCGGGAATCCTCCGTCGACAGGCCTTATGCAAACGCCCGAGCATGACCCGACGCGAAGAACCGCACAGACTGGGCGGCGTGTTGTCCGGGTGTACTGACGTAGCGCTAGCCGGCAGATGAGAAATCATCCTTCCTGGCTATATCCTTCTGGTCACGCCCCTCTGCCCTTGCCCCACCTGCCCCACGTCTGGATATACGGCAGCGAATACTTGTCCGGCCCGACACACCATGTGACCTTGCATTCACACACTCGGCGCCGAACGGTATGGGTCCCACAGGGGTCTCCACGGCACTGGAATGCCGCACGACTTCGCGCCTGTAGCGGCCCGCAAGAAAGCGTCCAACTATGTTTGCGACAACATCCGGGACATATCCAGGATGAGAAGTTCCAGCGAGCATATAAGATCGCGCCTCCCGAGAGCCGTGTCAGACTTCAAGCTTGCTGTGTATCGCCACATACCGCTGTCCACTGCAGCCCGACCACCGACTCCGATATGAACACAGACAACAAAGCAAACATGTCGCCGGAGTACAAACACTCTGAGCATCACCTCGAGACGGTCGTGTCGAGCGATGCAAAGCGCGAGTTGGACGCCGCCGAGGTCGAAGATGAGGTTGCGGCCAAATACATGGACAGCAATGTCGTCATCAGTCCAGAAGAGAACATCCGCCTGCGAAGGAAGATCTACAAGTAGTGAGTGGTGCCCATCATCGGCAAGACTGACGGGGGTAGCCTTCTACCTGTCATGTGTCTGGCGTACGTGACCCAGTCTCTCGACAAGGGCACGTTGGGAACAGCGGCAATCATGGGGTGGCAGAAGGATGTAGGCGCTGTCGGCCAAGACTACGCTCTAACGTCGACCTTCTTGTGGGCGGGTATTATTGTCGGAGAGCCTCTCGTAAGTGCTTGACGCCGGAGATCGCCTATGACAATTTCTGAACATAGGCAAATCAATTCTGTCGCCGACTCCCCGTCGCCAAGGTCTTGGGCATATCGATGGTCGTCTGGTCCGGAGTGAGTGACACGCGTCCGCGACACGTTTGCGATCGCAACTGACTCCTACAGCTTGTCTTCGGTCTCGCGTTCTGCTTGCACATTCCCAGTATCTGGGCTATTCGATTCCTGCTCGGTTTCTTTGAAAGCTCTTTCGGCCCGTGTCTCGTTGCCAGTGAGTCTTGCAACGGCGTTGAGCCTAACGAGGGCGCTCCTGACACCCTAGTCACCGTGCAATGGTTCACCACCGCCGAGCAGACGCTCATCACCACTGTGTGGCAGGCAATGTTCGGCGTCGCAGGGGTCACTTCGAATCTGCTCGCCTATGGCTTTTACCACATTGCCGGGCGAGACCCACTCCGAGGCTGGCAATGGTTGGGTGTTTGCATCGCGATCATCTCTACGGTCAATTCAGGTGAGTGACCTGCGGGTGTGACGGGTGTCGATAGAGCTGAACTCCAGTCATCGTCCTTTGGTATCTGCCCGACACTCCCGCGCAGGCGAAATGGGCGACCGACGACGAGAAGACCAAGTTCATCGAGAGAGTGCGCATCAACAACCAAGGCATCAAGCAGAAGAAGTGGAAAAACGACCAGGCCAAGGAGGCTCTGCTCGACCCCCTCACCTACCTGTTGTTCTTCATGATGTTCTCCCAGGCCCTCGTTGTCGGCGGGCTGAACACTTTCAACTCGATTCTAATCAACTCGGCTTTCGGCTTCGACGTGAGTGCGGCAGCACCTCTGTGATTGCATAGCTGACGTACAGGTCCTGACTTCGCTGCTCGTTTCCATTCCGCTTTCGGTCTTCCAGATCGGCCTCTACTTCCTCATCGGCTGGCTGGGCACCAAATACAAGCAGACGGTGCTCTGCATGGTCGGCTTCACCTTTGTCAACATCATCGGAACGTTCGTGCTCCGCTTTGTCGCGCCAACGACGACTAGCCGGGCTGGACTGTTAATCGCCTTCTACTGCATGCAGAGCTTCCAGGCCACCAACCCGTCAATGTACGCCATGATGTCGAGGAACGTCGCCGGCCAGACAAAGAAGTCTATCGTTTATATGCTCTTCTGTGAGTCCCACTTGATTGGGCGGGTGAAGGCCGTAAACTAAATCGCAGTCATCGCTTGGGCGGGCGGCAACGCGATCGGACCTTTGATCTTCCAAGCCAAGTGGAAGACGCGATACATCAACTCGCTCTACATCCACCTCGGCTTGTACGCCTTCTTCATTGCGGACATCGTGGCGATGCGTCTGCTGCTCACGCGCCGAAACAAGAAGCGTGGCTTGGCGGCCACTGGAGAACAGACGGAGACCCACGAGCTAGCCTTCGAGGACCGAACCGATCTTTGTAACCCCGAATTCCGGTACTCGTACTAGGTGTGCAGGGGGAACGTCAGATAAGAGGGAAAGAATCATGGCCATTCAGGACGGCATCGAGAAGGGATGTTACATATGTCTACGTTCACTGCGCTCTTCAGCCCTCGAGCACCCAGAGAGACGGCGTTCAGAAGTCACCTTTCTCTCTCACTCCCTCGAGCAACTCGTTGTACGCCAGATCGATGGAGTTGGCGTAGCCGATGGTGATGGTGAGGCCACGTAGGACGACTAAGACCTGCGGGTCGTGACTCTCTCACCTACATAGCCCTTCAGCATCGCCATGTCCTGAAGCTGTGAAGCGACCGGGCGCCACCGGCTGTCCTCGCACACTCGGCATCACGTGACCTGTTGTCGACCTGTCATCGTCATCGTTGTTGCTGTTCCGCCGACAGCAACGCTTCATCCGTCCTATGCATGTATGCACCATGACGGCTCGCTAACGCTTTACTGTGAATACCCCGGAGGTAGGTAGTCAGTACCTCCAAAGCAAGATGGGCAAAGATAAGTCGCCTCGGCATGTTGCACTTGCAATCGTCTACGCCGAGTCAACGAACCGGGTGTTGATGGTCACCTCGCGCAAGCATCCTCGCCTGTGGATATGTGAGTGTTTCCGTGACTTGCCACGAGGCCGAAGGCAGCCTGGTCGCTAAACTAAAGTACCGAAAGGAGGCATCGAAGAGGGTGAAACGTCTGGAGAAGCAGCTGTTCGTGAAGCATGGGAAGAGGGTTAGTCTGACGTCTGCCCATCCTCGAGCGCAATCTGACCACAAGCTGGATCAACCAAGGACCTGCCTGCGCCGCCAGACGATGACAGGCTTCTGATGTTGGCGCTCGAGCCTGTGAAAGGACAGGGGCGAGCGTCAGTATGGCACGTTCACGCCGTGAAAATGGCCGACGAGAACATGGACGACAGCTGGTCGGTCATCTCGGACCCTTCACGGCTTAGCCGCTGACTGATAGGCCTGAGAAGCACGAAAGACAGCGACAATGGTTCTCGCTCAGAGAATGTCGGCAGAAGATTCAGGAGTGGTACCGTGATCCAAGTCTCACGGATGAAGTGGAACCGAGCAGTGCCGAGTTGAAGGCGAGCGGGAAGAAGGACAAGAAGGGCGGGGCTATGGAAACCGCTCTAAGCGCCTTCGCAGAACGGTACGGCTGGGACAAGGCATTGTAACGAGCTACGAGATGCCGATCGATGTTGTAGACCATGCATGGCATCTGGCTTGCATTCGACAGCATGCAGTGGGACTCCTTCCGTCGGAAGCAAAACACGCTTCAACCGGCGAGATTCGCGACGTCGGTGCGCCGGGCGTATGATGAAATTTCAAGCTGAATTCATCGTCTCCCTCCCACTCTCCCTTTACCTCGTCCTCACTAGTCGCTCGTATCGCATAGCCAGTCATGACTGCGCTCCGACCTGTCGGCTCTTGTATCCGCCGACAAAGCACGGCATGCATCGCCCATCTCGAGGCGCCACGGGCCGAGTCATCGCGACACGCCTGCCGACACTTCGCCTCATCATCCACCGCATCGTATGAAGCGAAGTACGAGGATCCGGCGCTGTACGAGTCGGAAAAACGTATGATCCAGCAAGCACTGAAAGCCAAAGGACAGAAGAAGCAAAAGGCAATCTTCGTGGCGCAGCAATTCGCCAAAGCAATGAAACGCCCATCTGTCGCGGAGACGATCAAAAGCGCAGAGGCCCGGGCTCATGATGGCGACCTGAGCCAGATGCTCAACCCCTCCGACGCCAATGCGGATGAAAGCACGCCGGACTCGCAGGTCAGAGACATACTCGAGCGCGCCAACAAGGCATTGGACAAGTGGTACGACTCGCGTGAGGCGTTCCGGTACGAGGAGGACGGGGTGTACGAGGAGAAAGAGGCGGAAATCTATCGCAAGCAGTATAAACTCGCGCACGAGAGGATAGGCCAAGCCTTGGTAGTGAAGCAGCTGAGGGTACTTGCGGGGTTGAACGCCAGGGCCAACAAGAATATGGCTATTCAGAAGATCATGGAAGGCCTGGGCTGGGACGTGCCGGTCGCCAAGGAGCAAACGAAGATTACGCCCAAGATCACGCGCGGTGAGTCGTGGATGTGGGACTTGTTGGACATGGACTTACACTCAGACTTGCGCCTGCCAGAGAACGAGTTGTTCTTATTCCTGCGAGACACTCAAACGATACACGATTTCATCATGGACCATGGCGTGTCCTTTTCGGTTGAAGACGCCAAAACGCTCAACAATGTTGGACAACAGATATTACGGGCCACTGGGCCGGAGGAAAGTATCAACAAGCTGGTCGAGCAAGTCGAGGAAAGAAGCAAAGTGAGCTCGTGGACGACAAACGTTTGACGAAGGCTGATAGCGCAGAACACTGTTGTAGTGAACATCACCTCGGAATCGATACATCGCTTCCAGCCGCCAGCGGGGTTGTTGAAGTTTGTCTCCGATGTCACAGGCACCCACGTCAGCGTAGTAAATGAAGCAGACGTGAGTTGATGCCTGGATGCCTGTAGTGCGAAGAGCTCACCCGAAGTACCAAGTCTCCGCCATGAGCCCTGCGAAAGCTAAGGCCGTCGAGCGTTGCCTCCAGGTCGCAGCTTTACGAGCAAGTCCCCCGCATCGTTATGAGAGATTCGTTGCTGATCATCAGTCGCATATTCTTCCAGCTGCAGCAGGTTCCGCCTTGGTCACCCCTCCACCACAAGCAGACCCCGAAGACTCGGCATCAGAGACATCGGATCATTACTCCGCCTATCCTTACATCCCCACACCGTCCATGCTCATACCGTGGCACAATCTTGTGTTCAGCTTTGCTGAGCCCCTTCACCGATTGCGGCGCGTTGGCGAATGGAGCACCAGAGCTGGACGGAAAGAGATGAAGCACCGCAACCAGGCTGTACAAGACGGCCAGGTGTATCCGGTGGAATCAGGCGAGCAGGGAGTGTCGCTTGCGCACTTCGTGGAGAGCTCAGCGACCGGTGACCGTACGACCACCTTGACGTGAGGAACATAAAAGCAATCTCCCGCAAAATGGCTGAGAGCAGGTTCGGGCAACTCCTCATGCGAAACGGCCGGGACGCACCAAGCAATATCCTGACATCTCCCGTCCCCGGTCAATTCCCTGCAATCGACTCGCGCAGCCGGCTACAAGCGGTATCTGACCGCATCTTCTCCCCGTGGTATGCTGCCCGATTGCCTACGCACTAGAGACATCTCTAACAACAGCCTGACACCGTCCATGTTGCATAAGCAGCTCAACACTCCGTCGCGTCAACGCCGACGACTCACTTACCGTTCAACGGATGGCAAGCAATACATGACGTACACATATCAGTGGCCGACTGCATCCATGGCCCAGCCTGCCGATCCAGGATTGACCGAGTCGGAGGAGCTGCATGAAAATTGGCTGCAGAAGCTGGACAGCCTCCTTGAAGAGGAGAAATACGGGTCCATCAACGCCAACGCCGAGGATGACAGTGACTCTTTCGAGGCGGATCTGACCACTGGAGGGGTCGACATCTTGGGAGATCTGCAAAAGGTGCACTCTGCTCGAGAAGCGGCCCTGAGCGGGGCCAGCAAGACCGACATCGGTGCCGCAAAGGCCGTGGACGAGGATGAGGATTCGAAGGGAAAGCTGGTCGCAGAGAAAGGATCCGTCAATGAAGTGGATCTGATGTTGCCGGACCGGTGAGTCATCGCGGTCCTCGAACGAGATACGACGGTCATTGATCTCAGCCCCGTCGACGCTCGCCTGACGACTCGATCTTCATCGGTCATCGACGCCACGGAAGTCCCCGGTACTATCGCCGAATTCTTCGATCAAGTCGTCTCCGAGGCTGATGCCGAAGAGCCGCGGCATGGCGACCTGCCAGAGGCTCCCTTGGGTCTGACTGTGGACGGAACGACATATATGCTCGAGCGAGACGAGCAGCTGCACGCTATAGAATCGTCAGTCGACGAAAATGTCGTCCTTCGCACGGTGCACACCAAAGACATGGTCCTTGGAGTGGAGAGATACACCAGCCACACCGAGGTGAGTCGGGATTTGCAAGCTTGTTGTCCGAGCTGACAATATAGCTCGAATACGTGGGCGAAACACCACCAGCCACATTCTGGAGAGAAATGGCCAATACGTCGCGGGATGTCCCACCCGCCGTGTCATCGCTGGCTCGAGGGGGCTACTCTTTCTAGGGATGTAGCGAGCGCGGCGCCGGACAAAGGCGAGCATGCATGCAAGTAGCCCGTCTCCCCACTCCGTGTGTGACTTGAGCAAACGCGCTCCAGCGTGGAGCGCTTATCTGGAAGTGGGGGTTTGACCTTGACGTCGTCTCCTTATCCCGCTGACGGCGCCTTGAGTAAGCAAAAACACCTGGAAGAAGGCCACTAGGCCATGTGTCGGCATTGCTGAGAAGCCCGCGCCACCCGAAAGGCCAATGTAACAGGCCTCTGCGCGATTGTCGGCGAGCTTAGCCGCCTGGGCAGTGGAGCTAAGCTTTTGCGCTTGAGCGGGTCAGACAGCCACTCACCGGCCTTGCAAGTTGTGCTCCAAGACGGTCAGCCGAGAAGGCCGATGCACTGGAGCAGGTCCTGATCCTACTGGCGGCGAGATGCAATATAAGAGCCGCAACGGGGGGTTTTGACATCTGATCTCTCTCCTCTCCCAACAAGGATCATGTCCAGCTGGCGCTCATACAAGACCGACACGCAGATGGATACCTTTGCGTCCGGTGAGTGGCTTCAATATACAGTCCAGGATCGCAAATTGCTTCTTCCCGAGCGAACGCTGAAAAGGCAGCCACCCCCGCGAGCCTCATTCAGCCGAAACGCACCAGTGCTGACCGACCGGAGAAACTCACACCAAAGCCAACTACCGCCTCCTCTTCCGGACCAACCCCGTCGGGTTCGGGTCGAGGCAAGATTCCCGCCGTCGCTCCCTCTCAATAAGGGTCACTCGGCTCGGCGGGGAAGAAGGGGGCGGGATGAGTGTCTGTGTTTAATTGCGGAGAGGTATTGAGGCAATATGGCACGGGGCTTGGGAGAAGGTGGTCGCGGCTGACAGTTGACGGGGCGGATGCGATGCGATCTGAGTGTGCCTCGATAGTCCCAAGAATGAATTGCCGGTGCGCCGCGCGGTCACCTCACCAGAGCGAGGCAGTGGCCTTCGAGCGCCACGCTCGTTTTCCTGTTTGTCGCTCCATCAGATCTGCCGTGAGGCGATGATGTCGTAAGCGCTTAGACAGGAGAAGACGAAAATTTGCGTTGGTCGTCCCGAATGCCCACACGCCCTCCCCGTTCACTGCACCGCCGACGCCACCTTATGGGCTGCATCCCCGCACGTGGAGAACTGAGTAGGTCTCGACGCGTTGCTACGAAGTGTTTGCTAGTGCATGCCTCAACTGCCGGTAAAGACGGAGAGAGAAGGCCACACCGTCAAGCTGACTCGAGCTAAAGAGCTCTCAGCTAGAAGGGCAATATACAGCTGCCGGCGCAAGGAACAAGCGAGGCCCATAAGTCAAAGCACCTGCTCTGTGGGGATTGTGCTTCCCAAGCATCATTTTCTGGCGGAAGGCGTCCCTGATTTCTGATTGGGAGATGCCTTCACCCGAAAATCGGACATGTCACACTAGCATCGTGTCTCCACCAACATGTCAAGCGACAAGAAGGACCCTTATAGCCCGCCACCCAGATGGATGGTCGAGCTGCTGTAGTACAAGGAGACGAGCCCCGAGAGCGCTACACCGACACTTCAACACCATGAGCTTCCTTCCTAGGAGCTTTCTGGACAATCTTCAAGATGTACTCTATGTGAGTGCACCTCTTCCTGGTGACCTACTGCGGGCCGACTTTACAGGCCGAGACATTGAGGACGATGCTTTCGGAACAGACTTCGACGGCCGTAGTGGCGACCGGGGGGGCAGTGCCCAATCCGAGTCGAGAGAAGCGTTCACAGTCGAATGGCAGCGAGGGAGTCAGCAGCAAGCAGCCGCAGAGGAAGCGTGAGCAGCATGAGCAGAAATCAGTGGTGTCTTCGACTGACACCTGCGCGCCGCAACACTGCTGCCCGTCACTCTCGACCGCCGACTCCCAGACGGAGCACAAGGCTCCCTGAACTTATATTCTCACAAGCCGTACTGTTCATTTGGCCAGTCAGATTTGTGTGGCAATTGAGGTGCGAATCAGGGTGGAAGGCATTGTATGTGCAGACCGTAAAGTACAAGCTGTATCTTCGACACGTGATGTGATGACAGGCCTTCTGGACATGGAGTGTATGAGCCAGCAGCAGATCGCACGAGAACACGAGAAGGGGTGTGCCTGATGATGCTGCAAGATGCCGCCGCGAGTAGTCTTTGTCTCGCATTGTAGGGCAGGTGCACTGGCCGGCACGTCCGCCACAGTCCTCGGGCAGACGTCGAAGCCTGACGGACCCGAGAGGTGGTTATGCTGTGGATCAGCCTCGAATCAAAGGAGGAGACCTGTCTCACTCCAAAGGTCTTCTCATGCGGGTCTACATGCAGCGTCATAGCCCTTTGTGGCTCCTCACGTTTCTCAGTGACAGAGCATCAGAGGAAGGCCGGCGTCTTCGACGGGCCAATTTGCACCTGGAGGGTATCAAAGTATTAGACTGAACGCTGTGACCGCGTCCTTCAATCAGGTTCACCACAATGTCAGGTCGCAAGTCTTACCTCCCGGATTTTGTCCGGCTTTCCATCGCGGACCACAGTCACACTGAAAGTAAGTCGCTCCGTCCACTGATCAAGGACAGTACACGCTGGCTGGTCCATGCTGATCCTTTAGAGGGTTCAGCAGGGCATCTGTACAAAGCCTCCGTGGCAGGAACTACTTTGCTGCAGCAAGAGGATCTTGATGGGAGCTCGATAGGCGACTCGTGCTCTGCCAAGACAGTCGGACCGCTCGCGGACGCGTCGCCTGACCCAGAAATTGACAGTCGCCAAGGACGCGCTTTCAACACCGAGAGCTGGCAGTCGGGCACACCACAATTCCAGGCAATGAAGCCTGAAGTCGAAGACCTGAGCAGCATCGTCACGATCGAGCCGCCGGGGCAGATGAGTGCCGATGCCTGGGTCAAAACACGTGAGCTGTATATATTGCTGCTCGACTACTTGCTCACTGGCAGAAAAACTGTCGGAAGGGAGGAATCTTGGCGCCCCAGCGCGTGCGATTGTCACCGAAAGTGAAGCCGAGGACACCGCTCTCGGGGCAGTGGAGAACGATTCAGATGGCACCCCGCCCCGTTTCATAATCTTGTCGGGATGTCGGTGTCCTGATCCTTCCCATTATGCTGTCGAGGATGAACACAGTGAGCAGTACCCCCGCTAGAAGCCTGATGTGGACTGATCGGAAGGAGCCGAGGACCGGTTCGTTGACTTGGGCGAGGATGGCCATTCGAACAAAGGATCGGACACCTCGAATGCCAGCTCCCAGGACGGTGAAGCGGGTGCGGGTCTAAGAGAGAGCGGCAAGCAAGTTCCGACCGCTTTGCGAGGGTCCTCGACTCACGCCACTCAGTCTTCGGCGCCCTCAGCTCCTCCAACCGGCGCGGGC
This sequence comes from Papiliotrema flavescens NRRL Y-50378, assembly GCA_000442785.1. Classification (NCBI taxonomy): domain Eukaryota; kingdom Fungi; phylum Basidiomycota; class Tremellomycetes; order Tremellales; family Rhynchogastremaceae; genus Papiliotrema; species Papiliotrema flavescens. The sequence goes on from CAUG01000432.1 coordinate 21,288, forward strand.
GAGGAGGCGGCTCCGATCTACGGACGTGCAGAGAGCCCGGATGACATCGGCCCTGTTGAGGCCATCGAGGTGGATCAGCAGGTTCGCAGCCCGCCGGTGTCGCAAGGGCAATGACGAGCATTCTTCAGGTTGAGCTTCATACTGACTGCGACATGTGAATAAGTGTGCATGGTGACATCAGCTCCTGAGGCGTTTGACATCGGGGAGGAGTGACGACAGCACAACGGGATCGTTCTTCGCGCACTCTGCCAACCCCCCTCCGCCCTTTCCCCCTTGTCAAAGACGCCGGGACGTTCTCCGCTTCCGGGCTCAGAGCTGGCCGCCCGCTTGTACGTCCAGCTTTCCCGGTAGACGAAGGCATTGCCTCGATCGCCGCCATGCGCTGAGCCTAGCCATGGCTCTGCTTGTGATGCAGAGGGCGTTGCAGCCTCAGACCACGCGCATCCTGTTGAACCTGTTCGCTCAGCCGCCGAGGATGCTCTGTGAGATCTTCTCTCAGACTCACTTTGGCATGATCTCCCTCACATACTCAATATGCTTCTCCCGGAGCGTCTTCTCGGCAGCGTGATTGCTGCCGTCCCATGTACGCCGAGATGACTCCGCGCCGAAGATGACCGTATAAGGTGGAAGCGTCTCCTCTGTAGTTCCCGTCAGATCGAGAGGAAGTAAGACGGTACCAGCACCTGCACGTCAGGCATGGTCCTCCCTAAGCGCTGGGCTCAACGTACCGATGCTGCAGTTGCTAGTGACATGCACGAGAGAGCTCGCCTTGCTCCGCGGGTGGAAGACGTTGTCGTCACCTATCGACGGACTCTCGACTCCTACGCGTCAGCTTACAGCGCTCAAGTTCGCTTTCGATAGCTCACGACAGCCAATCATGAGTACATTTCCGTCGCCTATGGTGAGGATCCCCTTACGACTGCCCTTAGCGCTCACTCTGCCGGGCGTTGTGAATGACGAACCGGTTGATGATCACCGCCGTCTCCTCCACCACACAGTTTTTCCCGATGACAATAGGTCCACCAGCTGCCAGTATGGTCGCCTTGGGGTGGATGACGGTGCCTTCGCCGATGGTGATCTCTCCTCGAAGGTCGGTATCTTGGCAGATGAGTGCCGTGGAATGCGCCGTGATGCGCGATGGCCTGTGCGTGTCAATTGCGAGCTTTCAAGCCGCATATACGACTCCGTACGCACTGCGGAGATGGTGCCGGCCTTGCCATACTATCTGGTCATCCTTCCCATAGGCTCTAGCGATGATGTCTGTTGACCAGTTGCAGAATGAAATGTCAGGACCGAGCGGGCGGGGCCGAGACACGACACGCGCAGGACGGCCAAGAGCGTCCAGCCTGTGACGATCCTTTTGCCACTCGACTCTCACTCTTCTCTTACATCATATCATGAGCTTCAACGATCTCGAACGAGGCGAGGCGTCCCAGCCGCTTTTGCGCGGTGGACCTGGTACGTGGGAGCGAGACTATCCCTGGCTTGTTCTAAGCTGACCGCAGACGAGGACAAGACGTTCACATCGGTCAAGGACTCGGTGTCCATCCAGGTCTTCAAGGTGCAGAGCAATGTTCAGGGAATACAACGGCTGGTTGACAAGCTTGGGAGTGGAGCAGATGGCCCGGCATTGCGGACAAGTTTGTGAGTGACTGCATAGGTGATGTTGGATGCGGAAGATGATGGCACTAATGTCAGACACAACTTGACTGAAGCCACGCGAGATATGGTGAAGAAGTCGACCGAGGACGTCAAGACACTTGCGGCGTTCCCCGCTGGAGGACCACACGTCAGCTTCCTGGTAGCTATCGACTCTGAGTTGACGGGCAGGCCTCGCGGAAGCCGGTACAGACGAAGTTGTCAAAGGAGTTCACCACGGCTGTTGCGGCGTTCCAGAGGGTGCAGCGATTGTCTGCGGAGAAGCAGAGGAGCTACGTGGAGACTCAAAAGAGGCGGGTGGAGGAGCTTGCTGATGAGGAGAGGTGCGTCCATTTGTGCTCCTGTAGACAGACAGGGCTCACGCATCAGTCATGGCGAGCCAAGAGGCAGTGTCGAGCTGGAACAAGTGCAGCTGCAGCAACAACAACAAGCGCAACAGTATGTCTGGTGCGATACTGAAGGCATGGGCTGTGAAGCTGACCCTCAGGGTGTCACCGCAGGAGCTTGAGTTCCAAGAGACGTTGATCGCCGAGCGGGAAGCCGAGATCAGAGACATCGAGAGCGGAATCCATGAGCTCAACGATATCTTCCGCGATCTCGGGACGATAGTAGAGCAACAGGGCGGACTGATAGGTGAGCCTGTCGCTGGCCTTCATCGCACCCAGCTGAGGAGCAGACAACATCGAGTCCAACATCACTTCCGTCGCTCAGAACACCTCGTCTGCTGCGGACGAGCTCACCACCGCGCACGAGTATCAACGCAAAGCCGGGCGACGGATGGCTTGTCTGCTCGTGATCCTGGTCATCGTCCTCGCTGTGATTCTCTTGGCTGTACGTGCGCCGCCTCTATCTGGGATTGCGGCTGATGCAGCAGATCCTTTCGTAATGGTTGTAGTTCTGGATGCATTGTATACGGGTGTCCTTCTGACGCATTATTCAGTGTGATTGCGGCTACTTCGTGGCCACCTGGACGCCGTGACCATAGAATCATGGGTTGCTGACGTCCTCGAAAGAAAACGCACAGCAAGACAATTGGTTTCGCAAAGATGCATGTCATGTCGCTAGAAGAGGCGTGATGGCTACTATACAGAGGTTTTAATGCCAACAGCCTACGAGGGGGCGATATACAGATACACTGAGGATCGAATCAGACCTCACTCTATGAGGCGATATACACATGAGAATGCGGGTTCGCCGACCCCGCGTTTCCTTCATCCGCTGACTCGCTCGTTCCGACGCTCCTCCGCTCATGATCGGATTTAAAGGATACCCAACAGCCGAGGCTCCTTGGATGGGTCAAAGTGCCTGTGCTCCTCGTGTCCGTACGGATAGCCCATCCCGGGAACCTTTTGGGGCGCGGTGTTGGACCTCTGCATGAAAGTCGGCGGCTCCGCTTTCTCCTGGCTGGCTTGCTGCGTGTGCGAGACGATCGGGGTCGATTTCGGTCGAGTGATCGGTTCGGGCTCGGCCGTGGTGGGGTTGGCGCTCGTCATGGCCAACGAAGCGAGGAGGTTGTCTTTCGGGTGCGAACCGGACACAGGGGTGGATGTCCCTGATGACGGGGTGGAAGAGAAGCCGAAGCCGGGGCGGGTGAGGCTCAGGCCTGAGAGGAAGGATGGTCGGCGGTTGGCTGGGCGCGGGGGCAGGACTGGAGTCAGCAATGCACAGATGTCTCGATCGGGGCTGCCGACTCACTGTCACCATACGACATCCTCCTCTCCTCGGGCGTCTCTCGCTCGGCGCGGTCGAAGCTGTGCGTGCCGTGGTCGAAACTCGACAGCAGCTGCGCGAGTCGAGCCTCCGAGAACGTAGGCGGGAAGTTGTGGTTCTGGTTCTGGTGGTGCTGCATGCTGTTCATATGGGCCGGCGGTGTCCCGGTGGGCGTGACGAGTTGAGGCGATGAACCTGGCGAGTGATGGTGGACGGACGATCGACGGAATTGCAGCGTTTTTAAATCAGTCGGGGAGGACATGTTCCAGGTGATACGATGGTGGGTCTGGGTCGGTTAATCGGCCAGGCGGTCCTTCGAGGGCGTTGCACAGCTCGCGTTGAAGGGTGGAGCGGAGAGAAGGGAGATGGTTGTTGAGCAATCTTTATTTGATCAGCGTGGGAACGTCTTGGAGGTGCATGGCACCCTTCGGATCAGGGAGATGGTGATCGGCGGTGGCTAGTGCCCGGCGAAGCGGGAACTACAGCGATGGCGAGGCGTTGACGGACACCGAAAGGACTGATAATGGGCCCAAATCTCCCCTCGCCGCCGGCGCACGTCGCCGCTCCACCGGGCCGAGACTTGGCGACCGGTCGTGCGACCAAGAGTCAAGACTCACCAATCAGCAGCAGTAATCGCTGCAGAAACAGTCGACGTCGTCGAGGTGCTTATCTATGTCCCGCGTGTGTCGTCGGTCCAAAGGATGCCTTGTCAAAGGGTGAGAGCCCGTTGGTGTCGTTTCAAGGAGAAGTAGCAGCGGGCGGAGCAAGAGCGACCACAAAGCCGCCGATCGGATGCAGGCTGAAACCGGGCTGAACACAGAGTACCGCTGGAGTGGTAGTTTACAACGAGAGCGATATACAAGGATAATGAACAGGCAGGCAAGCGTTGGTAGATGGTCGATTGCAGATGTAGTCGAGGTGCAAAGCATATACGCGCCTACCCCGCAAAAGACGATGGCCCAGCATGCATCGCATCGACTGTAGGTGGATACAATCAAAGTCGGGCGCCCGCATCAGGACTTTTGTTTCAGGGTTTCGGCCATAGTCGGCTACAATCCTATCATTCTCGCCAATCGGCCCTGTTGCCCCGTGTTTACCCCGGTCCGGTTGCCGTAGCGCCAAGACGAACAGAATCATGACAGGCTTTGACATCATGCACACATCATCTTTCGGGTCGAGCATACCGGCTTACACCTCGACTCGTGCTCGTATAAGCGCATGTTGCGGCATCTAACCTCGCAGCCAGGTAGACCCTTGACATGTGGCCTGTCATGCCCGTCGCATATCGCACAACAGCCTTGAAGCACAATTCCATGAGAGCTCCACGTATATACTACGCCGTTAAGGCGCCTCCGCCCACTGTATATGCAACTGCGTTGCGCCCGTTTCGGCTGCGCTGTCCCCCTTTGGCGTAGGCAGCACGTACCCATCGACGTCCCACCATATCAGGTCCAGAGTGGTTGTCGAGTTGTATCGGAATAGCGCTTGGACGTCCGTCCCATACCCGTAGAACCCGAAGATGCTTGTCTGCGGGTTATGGTCCAGCGGCACACCCCCGTCAGAAGGCTCTGTCGCGAGCGTCCCGGCCCTGTGTCTTCAGTAAAAGAGCTGAGATGGCCCTGTGGCCCAAACGGGGCAGCTCACCATCCCTCGAGTCCAGGGTTTCCACTCTTCCATACACAAAGGTAGTTTTTGTTCGATACGGATTGAATTTCGAGGTTGCTTCCGGTTGACAGCGTTGGGATGGTGAAGACTTCAGCGTTGCTGACGTCCTGACGTCAGCCCCACGACCGACCAAGTCAAGTAGGACCGGTGAACGCGGCCTGGCAGTCCCACGCACCGTAGTAGGGATCAGATAGCCGTAAGGGTCGAAACCGAGGTAGCCGACGACGATGTCCCGTTTCCGCATGGCAGGGTCAGTGAGCACCATGATCGCGCTCCTTGACGTATCGGACGCGCGCGGCGACAGTGCTGCAGGGTGTGAGCGTAGGCACTTGAGTGCAAGCCTGCGATTATGACTCACCTCGCCGAGGTCGCGTGGGGTCAAAGTGCCGCTTGGGCGCCTTGAGCGGTAGGCCTCGTTGTATCCGCTCAGCGTTAGATAACTCGCGATTGCGGTGGGTGAACGACGACGCCGCAGCGTGCGGGAGTACTAGCAGCAACGCCGCACACAGCAGGTATGTCAAGCTTCTTGGTATCATCTGTGGCGGGCGGATGTGTCGAAGAACTCAAAGCGAAGACGTCAGCATGAGCCATACAGTCCATGGGCCTTCACTTAAGTAGCCTCAAGGGTCCCCATGGCCCCATTCGTGCCGAGTGTTGTGTTTCTGCACACAGACTTAAAGATCGTTCAGGTCAGTGATCGCCCATAGAGTGATATGCCTCCCCATTCACCGAGCTACCGAGCAGGCGGAGAGCTTCACGTCGCTTGCAGCTGATTCATGCTCTATCCGGTGTGCTGTCTAACGGTCAGTCCGAGCCGCCCCCACTCGTGCCTGATTCGGATTCCCGGTTGTTGTTGTTATTTGGCTCGCCTTGGCATGCGCGCCGGACAATCCCACCAGGCCGACCGAGCCGACCGGGCCTACCGAGCCAGCCGAGATCCTTTGCAGTGAACGTTGAGAGGACACCTCGCTCGTGCCCTGGATGCAAAGACTTGGGGTATCGCCACGCCAGACTTGCGCGAGAGGTCATCCAGTGAAGTTGGGCCGTCGCGGTCGATGGCAACGAGGCGTCCTGGGCCCATTCATTGAAATGAATATTACGTAAGGTTAGCCTGACTTCGCCGACGCGTCGGAGCACGCGTTTTCAGACCAGCCAACATGAAAGTCGAGCATCTCTGGAATTGAATTTCAACATCGATACCGCGAACAGTGTATAGTCACGGCTCAAGATGGCATCCACGACCTTCATCCTTGGCGCGGCGTCCTCATCGACAGCGCCCGCACCGCTACCTGCAGCCCCAGCACTCAACCTTCTCCCGTTCTCCCTCGGATCCGCCTCGAAGCCTTACATGACGACCTCTGCTCCTCTCTCGTCCTACTTTCAGCCCCGTCCGGCGCCTCCGAACACGCCAGGCGTGATTGCTGGCACTCCAATCGCAGCTTTTCGAGGTCGCGCTCTCGTTGGACAGAACATCGAAGTGCCTAGAGGCTACCGCGGCGTGGTTCTGTCGACGACGGCGCGGCCAGATCACGGCGGAGTGGAGGAACGGCGGGCACTCGGCACCACGGATCACCGAGCATTGACCCCTGCAAGTACCGCAGCTAGCACCATCGGAGAAGTCGAGTCGGATGGCAAGCGAGTCACTCGCGGCTCGGCAGCGACGACAAAGGGTGCCGGGCAGGTTGCGCTCTCGCGTCCGAAACGGCAGGCTCCTCGGCGGGTGAACGCGAAGAAACGAGTCAGGCTGGACTCCGACGACGAGGATGAGGATCAGACGGGTGCTGTGGAAGGGGTCAAGGTCGAGACGAAGGAGCCAGCTTCTACGCCGAAGAAGGGCGGTGGGGCGGGACTGGGCAGAACGCCGAGTAAGAGGTCACGCGGTGGAGACGTCCCGGTTATCACGATACAACAGCCTACGCCGCGGAAAGCGCCTGCCTTGGCGGCTACGTCGACGGAGGTGTCCATAGTCGAGGTGGAGGAGCAGCTGGCACCGGAAACCGATGGGGCCGAGATCAAGCAGGACGACGAGCCGCAAAATGTCGTCTCGGACCAGGCGGAGGGCACACTCGTAGCCGAGGCGAAGGAGAGCATCGTCCCGTCGCCGGCCACAGAAGACGACCCGCCTACGTTCTCCATCGCCCCTCATCCGTCCGTCGAGCAAGTCGTCATGGGTCTGGTCAAAGGGGAGCTAGATGAGGCAAAAGGGGAGCTGGATGAGGCAAAAGGGGAGCTGGATGAGGCAAAAGAGGAGCAGGGCGGTGAGGATCAAGCTGTTCGAATACTACGCCCCACGTCGACGTTCGACCGCTTCACGCTCTGGACTGCCGATGCGTCCCTTGCGGGGTTCAGGGCAGACGAGCTGACCGCCAAGACTGGGTCGACGCAAGAAACACCCGACGCAGACGCAGCCGCGCAGCCAAGTGCTCCGTCCACAGGACAGTCAGGCAGGGAGAAGGCCGACGACAGTGACCGAGCGGGGCATAGCCTGCAGGCTGGGTGGTGGCGCGTTGGCGGAGCCGGCGAGGGCGGAGACGAGTTCGTCCGAGCCATGGGCGAGTGGCTGGGTCTGGTCGAGATGGTACGCCCGCGGTCAACGCGCTAGGACGTGTACTGACGAGCAGCTCAACGAACCCGTTTACCACCAAGAAACAGCTGAGACCGACGAGTCGGACGATGACGATGCGTAAGGCTCTTCGGGTCTTGTCAGCTATCTCATGATACCGCCATCAGCAATGCATATATGTATCCGCCGTGTTGCTGTGTCAGCCGTCGCCAGTCAGGCCATTCTGCGGAGGGTCCAATACGCCCGAGCCTCCTTTGTCGTCGCTGCCTCTCGCTTTGTCCTCGTTTGTCCGCCCCCTCCGACGCCGGGTCACCTGCGCTTCCCACCTGGCGTTCCACCAAGCATCGCACAAGCGTCATGGACAGCACGCAGCCCGCGACCGAAGGCCAAGTCGGCGTACTATGTGAGCTGTCCAGCTTCCCTCGCCTCTGGCCAAGCGCGAGGAATGCGCTCACGCCAGACGCGATGCTCTTCCTGCTGGGCGCATCAGCGATCAACGTCTCCCTCATCGGACTGTGCTACCTCCGCGGAAGAGGGCGGTACGGCGTCGAGGCCGTCACGGACCGCGTGCACGACTGGCAAGACGAGCACGCGCGGCGTACCGCGGCGCCTTAGCCATAACCTCCACGCCCCGCGGTCCGGGACATGTTCGTGCGAGATGATCGGCCGACGCTCGGATCAGCGCAGCTATGTCCAGCGTTGTACAGTATGCAAGTGGTATGAACAAGTCTACGTACGGCAACACGACAGAAACGCTATTGTAGAGTGCAAGAAAGCGAATATTGAATGGTCATACAACGTCGTTATGGCTCGTCACTGCGGCGTCTAACCCCCTCCCTCCGTTACCCTCCCTCGTCAGCCACCCTCGCCCTCCCTATGCCCGCGTCCCGCGCGCGCCTACTCGTCCCGAAAGTACCCCTCGAACATGCTTTCCGTCCGTAACCGGCTGTTCTTAACCACCGAGTGGACATGCAAGAACAGGTGCGGGTACCGCGACGTAAAGTAGTGTAGGAAGCCGTGCGGCAGTGGGCCAAACTGCCGCTTCACGTGCGGCTCCAAGTCCTGGTAATGGTGTTTCTGGGATCAGTGCCTCTCCAATGAGTCAGACACCATCACTCACCTTATTCCGCATTGCCCGGAGCAAGTCGCGCACGCTGTTGCCCTTGTACTTCCTGTACTTGCCTAGGTTGCTCGTGACGGTCTTGTCTAGACGCGAGTACCAGTCTTTGCCAACGACATCGACCGCGCCAGCTTCGAGCATGACGAGTGCCTCCTCGAAGGCGTCCGGCTCCATGATCTCGAATCCTTCATGTCAGACTGGATCTACGCGGACTTCGGGGAACAAGTCACTCACGGTCAGACGCATCGCACAAGAATGCGAGCCGTTTCGAGGCGGTCCAGAAGAATGGATGTATCAGGCATTCCGTCGTATCGGGTCTGGCATCAGCGTCTACTCTTTCGCCCGCTATAATGAGACGCACCTCGCCATGGGGTCCATAGACAACATCCGCCCGATGAGCTCCTTTGCTTCGTACCCCTCCTCCGCCAACACGTCCAGCGTGTCCATATTCACCACTTCGCCCTTGACAATATTGCTCTCGCGGTCGTACACCGCACCGAAGGGATGTTGACCGTTGGTCAAAACCCAAAAGTACAGGCACCCAAGCGCGAATAAATCAACAGCCTTCGTCAGGCGTGCGAAACCTTTCTCCCTTGCTGCTTCCTTTCGGTCCGCCTCGCTCGCTTCCATGTCGATCGACGACTCGGAGGACGAAGAGTGCATGGAAGACCGGTCGAACACCTCGTTCAGGCGCACTTGACCGCGGATACATTCGGGTGCGCGCCATCCCAACGAGCCGGCGAGATTGTTTGCGGTCGGGGCGAAGGACGACTGGTCTTGTTCCAACCGCCGAGCAAGACCAAAGTCGGAGACGAGGAGTCGCAATTGCCCATCCTTGCCCTTCGTGACGAGGACGTTTCTACACGTCAGCTCTATCATGTGGTAGTTTACTGAACTGACTGAGGCTTGATATCCCGGTGAATAATCTTCATCGCGTGAAGATGCTTGAGACCGGCCGTGACGTTGATAAGCGCCTTCTTCACGTCCAAAATCGGCGCGAGGTCTTGGTGCTTGTCCGGCGACTCTATGATGTCTGCCAGAGACGCCTGACACAGATCAAGCGCGATGTACAGGAAGTTGTCGCGCCGTTCCTGGCAGTAATCTAGGGTGAGCGACAATTTGCTTAGCCTGAGACTCGCACGCACATCGAATGACGTTGGGATGGTCGTCACTCGCTTGCAACAGCTTGACCTCTTGCGATGCGAGTCGTGTGAAGTCGCTCAGTAACCGCTTGACAGCGACAGGCCGGCCACCCCATGTACCCTTCAGTACCACCGTTCCGTGCGAGCCGTAACCTACTCGTCAGCTTTCGAAGCACAACCGTCGAGATCAACTCACCAATGATGGTGTCAGAAATTGCCAACCGCTCTTTATCGTCCATGTCAGACAGTGCAGTGCTTGAGATCTCTCTTGGCAGCTCCGGCAACGGCTTATCGTCCTTCTTCACCGATGCAGGCGGGCTCGCTGTCCCGTCCTCATCTTCCTCATCATCCTCCCCCTCGCCCTCCTTCGACGCGCCGGTCTTCTTTTTCCTCCCTCTGACTCTTCTCCGATTGGAAGCTTTTTTCTTGGGCGTTGCATCGTCTTCGGCAAGCGGCGACCCGGTCTTCACGGGGACAGCGGACGAATTTGGTTCGATGATCGTCACCGACTTCTCAGCCTTGGCAGGCAGCTCCGGCGTGTTCTTCTCCGCAGCGATCAGCAACGGCGTCTTCTCGTCCACCGGCGTGGTAGACTGCTTGACAGCCTTGCGGTATCGCAAATACCCTGCAAGTCCGGTCGCGCCTAAAAGGAACCCCAGTAAAGGGGCGAGAGCCCATTTCAGCCAATTCCTCTTCGCAGACTTCGGTGTAGGAGCGGGATCGATCAGGCCTGTCTCGCCCGTCGGGGCCGGGACCATGTCCTCCGCGGGCGGGTCAAGCAGATACGGCAAGAGCTGATCTTGCTCCGGTACATCCTCAGACAGCAGGAACGAGCCATTGGCCAGGCTTCCGGGGCGTGGAGGCGGCGCAAAGTTGATAAGTGGATACGAAGTAGACGACAGGGCGTAGAGAAGCGGTTTCGATCTGGGTCGAACTACCTCGCGCTCTACAGGTCGCGGGGGCGGGGCACCGTCCTGCGCTGCCGGCGGAAGGGCCAAGCGGAATGGGACCGAGCCGATGTACGTCGAAGGTGGCCTGGCGCGGATGTCCTGATGCGCACTAGGCGGGAACAAGGATGGGAGGTGTGGAGGCGGCTGAGGCACGAGGATTGGGTTAGCGTTGGCCGGAGTGAGGGGGAGCAGTACGTCGTAGACGGCGATTCTGATATGAGCTGGAAGCGCATGGCGCAATGCCAACCCAGCGGGTGTTGGACTTACCCAACATTGCCGAGATGTTTGGTCCACCGTACGTCCCCTCCCTCCTCGACGCCCACCGCAATTCCATCATATCCAAGCTCGACTCTGCCTCGCTTGACCACCTTTCCATTTTCCGTCCAAGTCGTCTGCGTCGAGCCGAACTTTGTCCAGTAGTCAGCGAGCGCCCTGTCGTACGAATTGGGCGTATAGGTCGAGTACGTGATCTCCTGGACTCCCGACGACTTCTTGCTGCCCACTTCTCCGGACTGCGTCGTGACCACCGCATTGCTCGTGAGCGAAGGAGGGGTATGTATCGTCAAGCGGTAATCTGTCCGACCGACAAAGAGTACATCGCTGGCCGACCTGCTCTTCCCCTCGAGGTCGTCGAGGATGTCCGTGTCGTCGCACATGCAATCGTCTTCCAGCACCGACGCATTCTTGAGCGACGAGAAGCAGCTGATTTTATTGCCGGTGCGAAGGTCGATGGTGAGCAGACTGGTGTGTTTCGAGCCTGTGAATGTCCGGCTCGGCGAGTGCGGGAATGTGAAGGGCGACATCTCGATGCTGGCATGAGTATAGTTCCTGCTAACCAGTCGATCGGCTCACAGCTGTTCGACCGACAACGGCAGCTTGCGGATCTTCGGTGTGCCATCCATTGCCCTCTCCTCTTCGTCATCAAAGACATACAGGTCCCCGCTGAGCGGCTCGACGATGTACTCCTCTTCGACGCCTTTGCCCCTGATGCCACCGCCCACGAGCGGGTCCACATCGTCGCTGAGGGTCCATTTCACCTCGCCATTCTCCCTGTCAACCGCATGCAGAGCCCCGTCAATCGTCGAAACGATCACGAAGGGCAGCAAGTCGTGCTCCACATCCGGGGTCGGCTGCGGCTGCGCCCGCGACTGAGAGTACGAGTGGGTCCGGGCGGGGAGCGAGACGACGGCGGGGTACGGGTCAGGCGCGGGCGAGGCGTGCAGGTAGAGCAGGAATGGGAGGCAGAGGGCGAGCAGATGCGTGAGGTAGTATATGGCGTGCATGTTTCAGGGAGACGGGTGGGAGGATGAGTCGGGAACCTAAAGGAAGGAATGGGGAGCGGTGCCCATCAGGTCGCCCGCTTGCGCGTATGTTCCACCAGTCCGAGCAGAGTTCAAGCGTCGCGTGATCTGCTGAGAGCGGGTCGAGGTGTAGCGTGCTGGGATATACAGGATACAGACGATGATATGCGATGGGGTATAGTGAGGGTGCAAGTGCGGCTTGGAACTTTATATCCTCACCTTTCCATTCTCGGACCCATTGTGCGGCGGCGGGTACAACCAAGCTCATCATGCCCGGCCGACCGAGGCTGATATATTTGGTTCCGTCCACATCACCCTCCACCACGTGGCTCCATCGCGCGGCTCTAAGATTTCTGACAATCCTCCACCGCCTAAGACCACTTCCGTCAACTTTTTGGGCTCACAACATAGCATCACCTCGCGCATCATGTCGACGCGAACATACACCAACACCAACAACAAGCGGTCCGCCCCCGGATCGAGCGGACCAGGCGGCAAGTCGGGATACCAGGGCAAGTCGTCCGGGTACCAAGGCAAATCCGGTCAAAAGGGCGGTTACGGCTCGGGGAACAATGGCTCAAGCTACGGCAAGCCTCAGCGTGACTTCCGACCCACGAAGCCACAGCCGGGAACGTTCAAGGGGAAGCAGCCACAGAAGGAGGAGGCTGCTGTCAGGCGAAAGCGACCCGTGACGCAGGGCGGAGGATCGGAGGAGGAGAAGGAGGACGACGACGAGGTAGATGACGACGAGATGGATGTGGACCAGCCCGAGGGAGTCGAGGGAGCGACCGGCGAGAATGGCGAGCCAGCAGAGAAGCGACCCAAACTGTCAAAGGCTGAGAAGGCCGCGCTCCACGCCGCCCAACCGCACAGGACGTCTTTGCTGCCTTCGCACCCGCTTTTGCACGGAACGTTGCTTCCGCTTTGGGAGAAGGCCCGACGCGCGGACCTCGGCAAGGAGGAGCGAAAGGTCGCGGTCAAGGAGCTGTACGAGTCTGCCAAGGGACGGATCGGGGAGATCAGCCGAGGTCACAAGGGTGGTCGTGTGCTGCAAACGGTGAGATCGGCGATCTCCTTTGCGGAGATGAAGCTGATGCCCAGATCGTCAAGTACGGAGGCAAGGAGGAGCGATTGGGCGTTGCGATGGAGCTGCAGCCTCAGTGGAGGGAGATGATGGAGTCCAAGTACTCCAAAGTGAGTTCTCAGGCGGCCTCGAACATGGCGAGCTCGCGCTGATGGCAGTTCCTCATGGCCAAGCTCATCCGATACGTCCCTTCCATCCGCCTTCTGCTTATCCCTGCCCTTGCCCCGCACCTCGATTCACTGCTGGCGCACGCGCACGCTGTGCAGCCGTTGTCAGATTTCTTCGACCTGTGGGCCTCGGCCAAAGAGAAGAGGCTGTTGGTGAGGGGATTCTACCCCAAGGAGGTCGCAATCTTCGATGGAGGCAAGGGCGAGGAGGGCTTGGAGGGCACCCTCGCCGCCATGGGCGGAGAGGGTAAGGGCAGGGAGCGAGTCTTGGAGGGTGTGGAGAAGGTCGTCTTGGATGTGTGAGTGGATGACTCTTCTGACTGGATCATATCTGATCTCAAGCTTCAACGCCACCCAGAAGACCGCCTTGGCCCAAGGACTTTTCCACCGACTGGTCCAGGAGTATGTCACTTGTATCTTCCGCTTCCTGCCTGCCGAGGAGGCAGAGGCGAAGAAGCAAGCTTTGTTGGAAGCGTGAGCATAGCAAGGTCCTCCTGTAGAATCAAGCTCACGGCAGCTCGCTGGAGAGTCTGCCAGAGATCGTCCACACCAAGGACGGCTCAGCTGTCGTCCGCACACTTCTTGTCCGAGGCAACGCCAAGGTGAGATCAAGATCCCGACCGGAGAGGCCCAGCAGCTGACGTGCAGGACCGAAAGCAGATCCTGCAGCACCTGCGAAAGCACGTCGAGGCCATGTGCAAGGACGCCGACGCCCAGCTCGTTCTCTTCACCGCTTTCGACTGTGTCGAGTGAGCTCTATCCCTGCATTCATCTGGACGATGCTGACACCAGCGACACCAAGCTCATGGGAAAGGCATTCGTCTCTGACATCGTCGCTTTGACGCCTTCTCTCGCTTCCGACAAGAACGGCCGACGAGCCATTCTCTACCTCCTCACTCCCACCTCCACCCGTCATTTCATGCCTTCCACGCTCGCTACCTTGTCCGCCGCGGCCCAAACCGCCCGTGATATCGGCACGAGCAAGAAGGATCCGGCAACGAGACGGAAAGAGATTCTCGGATATGCTGCGCCCGGTCTGCTGGACGTTGTCGCCGAGAAGGCCGAGGAGCTGGTCCGGGATCCGGGAGCGGGTCTGCTGGTGCAAGAGATCATGCTTAGCACAACTGGAGGTGAGCCTGGCCATCGATATTGATACGGACAATGCTGACTATCAGACAAGACCAAGGCGATCGAGGCTCTGGTCGCGCCGCTCAGGACGCCATACGTTGAGACCGTCGACGCCCCCGTCGCGGAGGACAAGATTGAGACGGACGAGGCTGAGGCCGCCGAGGACGCGGACGTCGAGGCGGAGGCACCAGTAGCGGATGAGGAGGTGGCAGCGCCGCACGTGCTCGACCTAGCTCACGCTACACGGACATACAAGGTGCTCATCACCGGTGGACACTTCGACATGAAGACCAAGACGGTCGAGGTGGTGGACGCGCAGCTGGGCGAGGACTTTGCCCAGGCCGTCTGGGCGGCGATCACCAGCGACGAGGCTGGAGGCAACGACAACGTCGTCAAGCTCGCGCAGGGAGGAGCAGCATTCGTCATGGTGGAGCTGGTTGAGGCGCTGAGGAAGGCGGATGAGACTGCGGCGGTCAAGAAGGTGCTTGGGTCGGTCAAGGTCCGAAAGGGGATCGAGACGAGCGGGAAGAAGGGTGCGACGCTGTTGGCGGATAAGCTTGCGAGCTTGTAGAGGCTTGTTTCCGACTATGTATGTATCATGGTGGCAGTGTTTGTGCTTTCTGGTTGGCGGCCTGCCAGAGCTAACGTGGCGACGCGATGCTGCATGATGCAGGGGAGTGGTCGCGGGGCATGCCACACGAGCGATGCACAGGGCGATCGACGGTGGCCGCCGCCCAGCTGGAGCAATCTCGGTTCGGGTGGATCGGGCGAGATTTCGCGAAAACTAGGCGCCGCCAATTGGCCTCCCTCCCTCCCTCCACCCGCATGGAAATGCCTCACATCGGGACCTTGTCGCATCGTTCCACCGACTCTGCCGCGACCTTGAACTTGTAATGATATAGACAGCCGTTGCGGCGACGAGGACATCGATCAGCATGGCGTTCACGGACATATTCTCGGTGCGTACGCGGACACCGGTCAGTTCTTGGCAGCTCACCACCAGCCCGTCGCCTTCTTCATCTGTCTCCGCGAGACGCTCGAGGCGGGCATCATTAGTGCGTTTCAGTCCGCGACTGGCTTCGTCAAGGTACGAATTGGTAGCAAGGGCTCATACCAGTCGCGGTCCTACTCGGCTTCATCAACCAAATTATCCCACTCCACCCGCCCGCGCCCATCCCATCCTCCACACGAAGCAGCACCGAGCTTCTCTCCGATCCGGACCACCATGCGGGGTACGGCACCCCGGCCGAACGGTTGCGGGCATTGTCATCGACAAGTGTGCGGGAGGAGATGACATTGGGCCAGATCTCGCATCGGGAGAAGATGATCAGGGCTATGCGCCTGCAGATCTGGTCCGGGGCGATATTGGGTGGACTGGCAGCGGCCGTCGTTGGCGCCATCTTCCTCTTTGTGGTGCGTGGATCTTGCGGCATGTCATCGTGGTCATCGAGGCTGACCCTAGTTCTACCACTACACGCATGATCTGTGGCAAGACGCAGAGAACTTGTGGGAGGGCGGCTTCTGCGCTATTGCGTCAATCCTGTGCGTCTTCATCATCCCCGCGTGATCGCTGTTGCGACCTCATGCAATATCGACACGTGCTAACAGTAGGATCCTCATCATGGGCCTTGCCTTCTTGCGTTTGCCACACGCTCAGACCAAGTGGCGTCTGAAGCTGTTGTCTGCGTACAAAGACAAGCACGAGTCGGACGATGCGATCGCCGACGACGCGGAGCACGGCGAGGATCGGCTCATACGACACCAGCATGAGTCGCGGAAGGGCAAAGGCGGCAAGATGATCCTGTTTGGACTGCCGCTCATCACGGTCTTGCGAGAGGGATTGGAGGGAGTGGTTTTCCTCGGGGGTATCGGTCTGTCAGAGTCGCCGCCAGCCGTTGCGGGCGGAGCGTTTTTCGGGCTGGTCATCGGCTCCTGCATCGGTGAGTCCACGGTAGATAGGATCCCGACGGTGGCTGAAACGCGACAGCGTACTTCCTGTTCTCGAGCTCGGCGCCGCTATCCCTGCGCACATTCACCACTTTCTCGACCCTCCTCTTATTTTTGATCGGCGCCGGCCTGGCCAGCCGAGCGGCGTACGGCCTGGAGCGACAGTACTTCATCAACGGCGTTGGCGCCGCAGCTGCCGAGTCCGGTAACGGTCCGGGAAGCTTCCGGGTCGCGGGTAACATCTGGAAGCTGCAGTACGCGAACCCGGAGCCCGGCGCGCCGGACGGCAGCGGATACTGGCAGCTAGCGCAGAGTATCGTGGGATGGAATAATATAGGCACGGTGTGCACCGTGTCGACGTACATCGGCTATTGGCTCGTCATTATCGTCACGCTCGTCACGATGAAGTGGAAGGAGGGAAGGACGGCGGTGTGCGGAGTCAAGTCGCAGCGCGGCTGGCAGAGAGAGTGGGCGAGGAGAGACGAAGTGGATGAGGGTGAGGAAGAGGTGCTGCTTGGCGAGGACGCCAGTGACAGCCTGTAGACTTTGCATCCATGAATTGCGTATTCTTCAGCCTAAGGCACGTGTGGGCGGGAAGCTTCGTGACGAGGCGGAGGTTTTCCTTCCCGCGGTAGTGATCGACCATCTCCGCACGACGGCTTCGTCCATGCTACGTCCATGGCACGTCCATGATGCGCCGTTGAAACCCTCCAAGTATTCTACGTATGCCTTGCACGTCGGATATGCTCGGGTTGGAACACTCGGCGGCGGCAGAGAAGCATTGAATGTAGCCGGTTGCCTTGCATGTGAGCCAAGCCAAGCATGCGGGTGACTCGAAGGCCAGGCTCCGGTGGCGTCAAAATTGTACCCTTGAAGATAAGCATCTCCTCGGCAGTGTCCCTGAAGGCGTTATCTCATGTCGCTCGCTCGCCTCGACTGCTTGTGAGCACCGCCCGCAGCGCGTCCCACCTGCTTCTTTGGCGTGTTTGCGCTCTCGTAGCTCGAGGGGAGAGAGCACGTCTAGGCGGCATACACGCAATCCGCTTGCGGAACGATGCCTTGCGCGCTATGCACGTTTGTTGCTTTGACAGCTGTTTCGAGTCATGCCTGCGCATGAAGATGGAATCAGGACCTTTGTTCAGGGCAACACTGCGTATCCGCTTACATCTGACCCATCTGAGCCGGACCTTTTTGAATTGGATGCATGGTGACGTCGGGCGTCCGAGCAGAATGATGAGTGAGTGAATTGTATATTTTGGTGTGATTTCGAGCCATCACCGCTCTACTTCTTCCCACGCTCTGATACATATACCATATCAACACACGTTCTAATCGGCCACAGATCCCCTCTGCCCCTCTTATCTACCAACACAAACGTGAGTGACCCTCCTGCTCCTTCCACATCCGTGCGTTTCGAGGGCGAGTGCGGAGTACCGCGGGGAACAAGTCGTAGAGCGTGGGAACGCCTCTACGCCGTTCACGTCGACCTCCTCATCGGGCCCACAGTCGTCGGCCCCCGCCCCTCTTCCACGCCCAATCGTGCCCCCCATCCCCGCCCATCCGTATACCTCACATGTGCTTGTTGTTCTAGACTTCGCGCAACGCGAGCGCGAGGCTTCGCATCCTTCTTCATCGCCCCTCGTTCGCGCGCCCATTCCCATTCACACTGTCGTACTGCACCTACTACCATCGTCATGTCCCTCCTGGGCAGCTTGACCTTTTTCCCACGTCAACTGCCCTTTCCTGAAACGCACGGTCACCCACTCTGTGGCCCTCCCTCGCCTTCCTCTCAGCGCGCAGCTCCTCTTGTCAACTTGAACTTCACTTTCAATATCACCTTGATCCGTCTCCCAACCGCCTTCTCCCTCTTCTCAGTGTACGTGGGTGGACCGGCGCGGGTGGTAGCTCCACCTATCTGAGGCCGTGGCTCCTCCATGTCCCCTTCCTTTGATATCCTCTGCCTAATCTCGTCACATGCCTCGTCCCTCGCTGCCCCGTCACCGCCAGCACAACAAGAACCGCGCTGACATCATAGACTACCGCAACACTCACACTACAACGACCTCGCAATGTCCGCTCAGACCGCCCCTGCCAGCAGCAACCCCGCCGACGGACCCAGTGAGTCGAGCGTGCGTTTCCCGCTTCTCGTGCTCATCGCGTAGAGTTTGAGATCGTCAACCGACTCGATGGTGTCCCGGCCGTCCACGACACCATCGCCTATGCTCAGTGAGCTGATTCATGCTCAATACGGACCACAAGCTGACACGTGTGCAGGAGCTGGATCCAGGCTACTTCTTTGACTGCTTCTCTGTATGCCACCGCTGTCGGAGTCGCCAACAGTGAGCTGACCTATGCTCGTTTTCGGCCAGTAGCTCATGTGTAGAGTCGTATGAGATCGCCACGCCCGTCCTCACCAAGACCAAGCCCCTGCTCGAGTCTGTTGATGGACTTGCTGTTGCTACGTAGGTTCCGCTGTACAGGCAATTGACTGGAGGCTCATCTGCAGTTTCGACCGAGCTGAGGCTACTTTCCCATGTAAGCTCCTCGGTGCACTACTTTGCTATAAGCTGACCAGAAGACCCGTTCAAGACCCCCACCCAGGACTTGATCATCGTCAAGCAGGCCCGGGGAATCTACGGAGCCGTGAGTTTTGTTCGCAGCTTGCCTTCATCTTCACGCTCTGGATGCCCCCAAGTGCCTCAGCTCACGCCCAGACTGTCCAGCCGGTCATCGAGACTGCTCAGCCTCTCGTCGTCGATGTCTACAACAAGACCGTTTCCATCAATACCTACCTGATCCAGCGAGCCGAGCAGACCGTCTCCAGCTCCGGCGACCTCGGCCACAACCTCGTCGAGCAGCTCAAGCACCTCGCCTCGCATGGCAAGGAGCTTCCCAGCGAGCTCATTGCCGTAAGCTGTCTTGCGCATGAGAGTTGACTTCAAGCTGAAACCCAGGCTGTTACCCAGACGTCGCACGACTTGAAGGAGATCGTCTTTGATAAGGACATCACTCTTGGTGACAAGTCCAACCGAGTCAGCGCCTACGTCGTTGTGAGCTGGCCATTCCGGCGTGAACCGGTCCGTGAGCTGACGAGCAGGACAAGGTCAAGCCCATCGTTGACGAAGTGTACAACTACGTTCTCGGCGCCAAGGTAAGCTATAATGCGCAAAGGCTTTTCGGCCCCGCTGACCCCCGCAGAAGAAGGCCGAGGAGCAGGCGCAGGCGACGGCACAGAGCGCCTCGGAGACCGTCGACCAGGTCACTCAGGATGCGCAGTCGTAAAAACCCAGCTTCTCAATTTGGTCCTTGCGAGTCTTGATGGCTTGACTGTAGCCCCTTGACCCCGCGAGGTTGTGTGTATAGATGCGTGACGTCCCCCTACCAGTTCCCCCATTCCCCATTCGCCCCTCGTTGTCACTTGATACGACTCTGACTCACGTACACGTCAAGATAGATGCATTCAATTTCATGTCCTAGTCGAGTGCCGTGGTGTTTCATGTTGCTTACATCACGGCTTGTTGCACTGCGTGACGCTCGGCGACAGCGGCTCAGGGCAGTAAGTGGGTCTGTTTCAGGCGTGCAACCGCCGAGACAACCAATTCGAGGCGGACGCGATACAGGAAAGGGTGATTGTTGGAATGATGCCATGCTATTGATAATGCTATACAACGTACTACCTATCCACCCCTTGCGTCGCCGCCATACTCGTACCGGCTTCTCCTTGTTAGTGCTTCTTGATCCCCCCTCCGCGGAACGCATAGAAATGAGGTCTGTCATCAACCACACGTCACCTCGTTCCCGCCGAGACACTCACGCCAGCTCGACGAGCCACTCCTCCTCGATCACCGTCAGATCCCGCATGAAGCTCTTGGTCGTCTCGACGACCTCGTGGTATATCACCCAGCCCGTCGACGGCTGCCGCGTGAACATGACCGACGACGGGTGGACGTGCAGCGTAGCGCCCTCCCGCGCAGAGCGGTACGTTCCGTCCGGCATCATGCGTGCGGCGTTCTGCCAGTGAGCGCTGCGGTCTCTTCCTTTTGCCATGTCCACCCAGAATCCACTCGGTCAGGGATTGCTGTGCGGCATGGGCATCAGGACAACCAGGTCGAGGGCTCACCTTGAAGTACCCCGAGACGAGACACCGCCTGAGCCGCTTCGCATCGCCATCACAGCTCTGCAGCTTGATTCCGAAGCGGTCCAGGAACTTCTTGAGCTGCTTGCGGATGCTGACGGCGCGGGACAGCGCTTTATGATTGATCCGATGATTCCCGCACCACTGCTTGTCGTTCCGGCCATATCGCATAAAGGCGTTGTACGCGTTCAGCAGCGTGAGGTGGTCCTGGTCGTGAGCTCCAGGCCTGCTCCAGATAGATGAGCTCACTCCTTCTTCCGCCGTGAACTTTCGTCGTTCCAGCTCAGCCATCGTCGCCTTCATGCCGCCTTCGGGAAGTACGAATACGTTCTAATGGTCAGCTTAGCCCGTTCAGCTGTGATCAGGACTCGCCTGCACTTGTGTCATCGCGGCTATGGTCAAGATCTCCTCGCTACAGCGGAACTCTTGTGAGTTGAGCAGCTGGCGGTCAGCTAAGCACCCCAGCTAAGACGCCTCCGCTCACAATCGCCGCCATCATCGGGTCCAGCGGGATCTCCGCCATCCGCACACCAACCGGTCTGGTTAAGCGGCCCTCCTCATCGATGGCTTTGAGGCAGTACAAAAATTCAAGCGAGCGGATCATCATCTCCGAAGGCGGCGGGGACATGAAGTCGAATTTGGCCAAGTTGTCAATACCGAGCGCCTTGAGCTGTAAGAGGTACAGCGTGATGTCGCTCCGCGTCAGCTCTGGCGGAGTCGTCACCGGCATGAGTGAACTTGGGTTGTTGGTCGGTAAGCTCGAAGCGGGGTACAAGCGGTAACATTTACCCGGCGACGTTCTACCCGCTCGGCCGGCGCGTTGGTTCGCCGATGCGAGGGAGCAGGGCGTTACTGTCAGGACGTCCATACACGTCCGTGGGTTGTACGTCTTGATCTTCTTGTCAATATGTGAACGGGTACTCCGGAATGGGAAGGTCATCGTACCTTGACAAAGCCAGAGTCAATTACATACTTGATGCCGTCGATGGTGACACTAGCCTCGGCGATGTTTGTAGCGAAGATAACCTTGCGCGTATCGCGAGGCGGCGCTTCGAAGATCAATGCTTGTTCTTCTGGTGGCATTGTGGCGTAGAGCGGTAATGGTAGTAGTTGCGGTCCAGCTTTGGACAATCTTTCCGTGAGTCGAGTATCTCTCAGACGCTCGCCATAGCTTACGTTTGCGACCTGTCCGCGACCTGCTGCAACGCCTGATCAATTTCGTCTCTGCCCGTGAGAAAGACGAGCACATCTCCCGCCGGCTCCTGGACGTCAGCTATGATCTATCCGCGACCTCGCAAGCCAACTCACTCGAAGATGGATGTCGAACACCGTTTGGACGGCTTTCTGGGTATAGTCGACACATGGCTCCTTCAAGTATGCTACCTCGACTGGGAACATCCTGCCCTCCAGCGAAACGACTGCGCGTCAGCTGAGTACCTGGGTTGGGTGCGCAATTCTCACTGATCGCGTTGTCTTTGCTCCTGTCCGATCCGTCCGCATTGGTGTTGAAATACTCCAAAAAGTCCTCCCTGAGATGAGCTTGTGTGTTCTCCAGCGCTCTGCACCTACGCGTCTATCGTTGCCGAAGATATGATGACTCGGAGTTCCGGCCGCTTTTTCATTATCCTGCCGTGAGCTTGAACTGTAGCTTCGGTGATACTACCAGCTCACTTCTTGACCAGGCCCAGCAACAAGTCCGTGTACGCCCCTCTCTCGTGCGCCTCGTCGATCTGTCATCAGCCCTAGCCGTTCGCCCCGAATCTATCTCATTCATGTTGAAGCTCGACAGAACTCACCATGATCACGCTATACCGGCTCAACAGCGGGTCCATCATGATCTCCCGAAACAGCATCCCGTCCGTCAAGTACTTGATCCGCGTCCGCTCCGGGCTGCTCAGATCCTCAAAGCGTATCGAGTATCCGACCTCATCTCCAAGCACCGTCCCGACCTCCTCGGCCACTCGCGTAGCCACCGACGTCGCTGCTACCCGGCGCGGCTGCGTACAGGCCACCACGAGATTGTCGTTGGTCCAGCCCGCTTCGTGCAGGTATTGCGGTATTTCTGCCGTCAGTCTGCAGGCTCTCATCTTGTCGCTTCCGTCATCGTCGTCATCGATCGGCAACATCCAGCCAGACACGTAAGATACGCACGGGTCGACTTGCCGCATCCCGTCTGCCCGACGACAATCACGCAATTGTACTTCTCGACACACCAAAGCAACTTGTTCTTGTGCTTGTATATCGGCAGTCGTTGACGCTGGGCATCGAGGGATAGGTGTGAGAGGTTGGCGGAAGTCGTAGCTAGCCCAACCTCCGCTTCGGTGTCCCGGTCAAGAGAGCTCCCTGCGAAGTCAGGCCGGGTCCATGCATGACAAAGTGAGCTCGTTGGTTCAGCCGACTCACCTGGAGCTGCTGTCCCGGGTTTCCAGAACTGCATGGGCGGCATACTGGGCCACTGGACACTTCCACACTCGAGCTACTGCTGTGCTGACCGTTGGCTGCTCGCTAAGCAGATATGCGAAGTATGCAAAGGAGGATGTGACTGACCCTGGTCAAAACACAAGATGGGCGGCTGACGGTTGAACGAGCCGACATTTGGCCCGAACATCACGTGACCCTCTCGGCTCGGGCGGCCGCGGTTCTTCTTCAGTGCCTCGGCAGATGTGCGGGACGACTAATGACAGGTAGAGGCTGTAACTCTGGTGCAACTGGTCCACATTGTGGTCCATCTGATATGCATCTGAGGGTCATGCCTGAACGCATTCACGGATTGTCCGCATTGCAGCCTCGTATCATTCCGCCCGCCACTCCTACGCCACTCGTCGTCCTTAGCGCATACGGTGAGCCAGCTCGACCGCATCAAAGTGCGTGTATATACCCTAAGCTCCAAGCGTTCCACTACTCTGCTGCTCCCTCGTCTCCCCATCGCACGGACTTGCGGCCGTTCCTGGCACCGCCCTTTTCGTCACCCGAGTCCTGGCCAGTTCCTGTCCCGGGTTTACTCCAAGACCTTGAAATCGTCGCTGGTCTCTTCGGCTCCGGGATTCCGCGGCGCGCGGCACTCCGGCTGAGCTCATCATAAAGGCCTTGAGCAAGAGGACTAATTCCGGCATCGCTCGCCCACGTCGGGTCCTCGAACCATTCCTGCGTGTCATGAGTCATCGCCGAATGGCCTGTGGCGGCACTAGCGCGCCGCGAGTGCCGGTCAAAACCGGAATACTCGAACAAGCTTGACTGTGCCGCTGCACTCGCGCGCTCGCTGACTTTGCCAAAGTGCGGTACTGGCACGTCGAGGGCTGTCGGCGCTGGCACGAGTGTTCGCGAGGCGGAGGGGCGAGCGTCTGGACCGGTGAGTGAGGGAGTGTGCCGTAGGGAAAAGTTGGTGAAGGCTTTTATGGACTCTTTGCCGGGTGCGATTATGGCTTGACCTGTTCCGCTCGACGGGCCCTGACGGTCGCCTCCAACCGCTTCAGGATAGTAGCTTTGTGCTGAATATGCTGAGTAGTAGCTTTCGAGGGGCCGCCCATCGTCGCCCAAGACCCCATGAACAGTCGAACTCGACCTTACCGAGTATGACCGATAATCGCTTGTAAAACCGCGCCCCGCATCATGGTGTGCAGGCTGAAGCGCAGGGAGTGACGGCTCCCAGTCGAAGGGCATGATACTTGGATGCCGGGAGTAATCGATCGCCGGTGCGGAGCGCAAGCTCACATCGGACTCGCCCCGCGCCGCGGCTTCCCCTGCCGGCCCTTGACCAATGTTCGCGTGATGGCGCTGCGCCCACGACGGCACGGCCGTTCGGCTCTTGGGAAACGGGAACGACTTGCGGACATCGTCGATGATGTTCGGAAATTTGGCTGAGCTGTTACGCATATGCGAGAGCGGTAAAGCGAGGAACGCCGGGACGGATCGCGGGAAGCGAGCAGAGTGGCGGGATAAAAGGGATGGAGCCGAGAAGCGCGATTGTAGGTCGTCTGCCCCTTCAGAGGTATGGCCCTCCTGGTCAGCGTGCAGTCATAGCGGTGTGTCACCCTGCGGCACTCGAGAAGCGTAGACTCACATCGCGGACTCTACTTTCAATCTTCTCGTTCTCCCCCTGATCCGGCAAAGCGGCGTCACCACCGTAGAACCAGGACGAGCGGAGGTGCTCTGTCTTGAGTTTGCGCTTGCGGCGCTTGTACCATCGTACCACCATCAAAATACCACCGAGGAGTGACAGAAGACCGACGATCCCGCCGATCGCTGCGCCAGCGGATACACCCTTGGAGGTGGATGGGCCTTGATTGTCGGCATTGCTCTGTACTGTCGTGGAGCCTAGCTCCCCTTGGTCCGCTGTAGACTGGGGCATCGATAACGGCGCGTCTACGCTATTGGTGGACGCGGAAATTGGGGAGTTCTCAGTCGTTCCCCCGAAGGATAGTGTCTTGGGAGAGGCGGAAAGGGCAGGGACTCCCGCCTCGAGGGCAGTTGCGCTAAGATCGGAGGACGCCTCTGCAGCGTGAGCCCGGTTGACACCCGTTTCAATGAGCTCACTGGTGCGACTGGGGCTTGCTGCTTGTCCCGCGGCCTGCTGCAGTTGAGTGGGCGTCTCCTCCCCAACGGCATCCGTTCCTGCAGTTGTCGACGCGGGCGACATCGACCGGTCCTCCGAATGCTTCGTCGTGACCGATTCCTCCCAAGCGCTTGGTGTAGGCACCACTGCCGCCACCGCCGCCGTCGTCGGCTCGCAGCTCGCATAAAGCGTCTGAACAGGGACATTGTCGGCCCTGCTGCTTGTCTCTATGACCGTAAAGGTGCTCCAGCTTATACTTGGCGTGGTGTAAGCTGTTGAGAAGCTGGTGAAAGTCGTCCACTGTGCGCACTGTTGTCGTTTGGCCCGATCTCGAAGGCTCGGCCGCCAAAGCTCGGTTGATGTCGCCTGCGCTGTCTGTGTGCCCCGCGCAGGGTCCACATATGACCGTTGATCATGCTCGCCGCCTTCTTCTCGCCACTCGCCACCTATCCTCGCGTCGTCCCTGTTCAATACCCAAGACGCCGAGATTCTGACAGCGTCCTCGCGCGAAAGATGGGACGGGATGCTGCCCTTCTGACCCTCATCGCCTGTTGACACGGCCATGTTCGCATCCGACCCTACGCTGATACTAATTCGCGCGGAGGAAGAAACAATTCGTTCTAGATAGCCGTCTGTGGTGCTGGATGAATCGCTTGAACTTGCAACTCCTCTGTCCGATCCCTGGGTCCACGTCTCCCCCGTCGTCGACATCGTGCCCAGCGTCGGCCTGTCAATCGTCGAGGTCAGCGTCGCAGTCGAAGTCCTCGTTTGGGCTGGTCTTGGGCTGTTCGAATCAGGTCTCGTCGCCGTCTCTCCGTCTAAAGATGCCCACGGGGACGTTGTCGACATCACCGGTCTCCGCGTCAGCATCGCCTCAGCGAGCGCATTGTTGCCCAGCGTCGAGCCTTCAGGTCCTTGATCATGCGCTGACTCCCAGTCGCCCCCTTCACCACCGCCGTCCCACGTGCTTGAATCATCGCCCTCGCTACCGTCCTCGCTATCTGTGGTCTCCTGTCCGCTCGATACCTGCCCGCTCCGAAATTGATTTGACGATGTTGAGCTCGCTGAGTCCGGAGGCGATGACGACGGCGCGCTCTGACTATCGCTGGTCGGTAACGGACGTGCCTGATCCGTAGGCTGTCCAAGGCACGACGAAGTCACGATCGTGCTGACGACAGCCTGCGGCGTGACCACCACTGCCGAGCTCGTCGTGATTGTGCTCGTCTCGTACAATCTGCGATCAGCCCCTTCCGACCGATCACACCCCCAGTCTTCCCGCGCGCCCCTCTGCGGCACTCACGTCGTCGCACTCCACAGCGTAGACGTCGACGTCGCGGTCGCCTCGCACATGCTGGTCTAGCGATACCGACCAGGAGACACAGACACCAAAAGCAGAACTATCGCTAGTCGGGATCGATGCAAGACCCCACAGCGACGACGAACCGTCGCATGGGAACCGGAAAGGTACCCTTCGTCGTGAGACATCATAAAGGAGCACCGGGTGCAGTCGAAAGCTTCGCCGAGCCATGGACCGCTTCATCCCCCCTTCTCGTTTCTGGCCCCACCCTCCTTTCAGGATCTAGGCCGCTGCGTCGGCTTGACAATCCCAAGGACCGCCTCAGGTACTTCATCAATTCCTTTGTCTGCTCAAAAGGACGGTGCGCGGTGCCATCTGGTCACCCGCCGGATGCTCCAAATCCGCGTTTACATATGTATGCACCCCGGTCGTCCGATATGCTGATGAAAATTGCCATTGTCGCTCACGACCGTCGAATCTAATGCATAAGCGGCATATGCTAATTTCATGTAATGGGCCCCGGCGGGCATCTATTTCTTGCCAGAAGCATTCTTGTACGCCATCAGTCCACCAAGCGCCAACGAGTAGCCTGTTCCATCAGCCATGACATCCTGTAGCTCATAAATATTTCGCAGCTCACCAAAGATCTGGATGGGCGTGATCGAGCTTCCGAAAAAGAGGCAGCTCGAAGTGATCAGCAGGATGTCCTGCATGTCAGTGCCGTGCTGGCCTGCTTGGCCCGCGATGGGACACACCTTGAAGACTCCCGCTAGAGTCAGAACCAGCCCGCCTGCAGCCCCGATGAGGAACACGGCGGCGACATTGAGGCCAAACGCCACGCCGGCGTTGGTGAGCATGACGAGTGGTCCTATTCGCGCCAGTTCCCGGAATGGCGCCAGGCCCTCGGTGAACGGCAAGAAGCAAGCGTTGATGATCGCGCAGACCTGGGTGTCAGCTGTTTCGCCGAACGCTGGGGCTGCCGACTTGCCGGCGCGTAGTAGTGCAGGGAGACAAGCGGGTCCATCTACCGTCAGCTTAAGTTGTTGAACAGACAAGCTCACCTTGAGGCCTTGTAGCAGGATCTGAATCATCACGAGCCGGCTGGATATGAGCCATCATTCAAGACCGGTGCACCACTAGCTCACGATGATTCAAACTGGAGTCAGCAACAATGCCCGAGGTGTTTAAACAGGACTCACGACGACAGCGCTAGTTTGGCAGAGGAATCCGAAGAGCTCAAAGTGGACCTCTCCATATGCAGCTGAAAGTCAGATCTGATCTATATAGTGGCACGAAACGCTGACCGAGCGCGCAGCCGGCAGAGATGAGCTGAGGTCAGTGGGCATCTCGCGGCTTCAGCGCTGCGAGCTTACGATTACGATCAGGACCAGTCGCTGGTTCAGCGACTGTATGCGGAAGATGGCCGAGATGAGCAGGATAGCGACGGGCGTGAATGCCTGCCGTGAGTTTTTGAGTCAGTGAGCTAGTTGCAACTCACCTTGAGCATCTGGATGAACGACACGCTCAGACTGCCGAGTGAGCTTTCAGCTCTTAGAGCGCGCTTGGGCTTACGTCAAGTACGCTGTGTTGCTCAGGATCAAGGAGCCAGAGAACAGAACACCGATAGGCAGGATCGACTTGGTGTACAAGTCGCGCTTCTTGTCAGCTCGAGAGCCCCCGGACCCGGCATACCGCAACCTTACAGTCATGTGTATCGAGTCGAGCCCATCCAGAAGATGCGTCGTCGCCCTCAGTATACGCGTTCCCAGCGCCTGGCTATCAGCGAGATGCTCGTGCCACGTGCGACACTGAATTCTACTCACAGCACAGCCGAGATGATAAGAGGTGCTTCTCATCAGCTTTGACCAAGCCTTCTCGGCAGAGCCGGGTCTGCGATTCGACTCACATGAAGATGGGCTGCATTGTCAGTACCACGTCTACACAGGGAGAACAGGACTTACATATGGGAAATCGAGGTTCGTGTACAAGTATTCTGGGTGTCAGTACGTCCTTTCCCCACCTCCATCCCATCTGCCACGATTCAAGCTGTTCCAAATCGTTACCCCTTAGGCCCATCTGCTGCCAGCCGAGCTGGCCTACGTGTCCAGGATCTCGGCACCTCGCAGTGGTCGTCTGGAGCCCGCGAACAACAATTCGACTCACTGTTGTAAAGGATCACCGAGGACGAAAGAGCGATCCAAATCGGGACTGCGTATCAGCTGCGCTCAACAGTACCCTCAGCTCTGCTCACTAATAGTCGCCGCGCCCAGCCCCTTCTTCTTCTTCAACTCCTCCGGTATGTTCGGCGTGAGATCTATCGCGTCCTTAACATCTGAGTACTGCGCGTCAATTGCCGGACCCAAGTTGTGGACAGCTCGTCCCACGTTTGTCGAATCTTTCTCGCCGTAGAATCCATTACGCTCCTCGGACGGGGACCCGCTGGCGCGTCGCGAGGTGAGCGGCATCGCCCACGAGTTTCTCTTCGGAGAGCCAGATGTTGGTGAAGAGGGTCCGCGGACATCGTGCGAGGAGTGCGAGGGGAGGAGCGGGGGAGGTGTTGAGGGCGGCATGATAACGAGGTCGCGCTGGAAGGGGGACGAAGCTTGATGTGCAGTGGGTAAGAAGAAGTCGATTGCCGAGAGCGAGCCAGCGTGTTAGTGATTCCTGTGCTATCTGTAGATTGGCAAGCTGTGGGACACGGTGAGCGGGCTATACTGAGAAATAGTGAGTCTCCGAAATGAGCGCCATCTTTGTGAGAGGATTACCTGGCGGATCTAAACGCGTCCGGTCATGTTCAGGTGGCGTAAACACTTACGGCAAGGCGTGTCAGGTTAGACCATACCTCGATGCGGCGATGTCCGACGTGTGCCAGTAGCTCACTTCACCCTGCGTCCAACACAGTCACCCGACTTTGGAGCGCATCTTGAACCGCTGAACTCCTACCCCTCGACCCAGTCTTAAAACCCCGGCACAGCCCACAACCACCGCCTCCCCATGTCAGAGCAGACGGAGAATGGCAATGCGCTTGGCAAGCGGCCACGCGAGGACGAAGAGGCCGAAGAAGAAGAGGGCGACGGACCGCAAATGCCGCCTGCCGATGCGGACGATTCGTCCGACGACGAGATTGGGCCGATGCCTGTCCCCGCTTCGAGCGAGTCGGGCGCACTCGTAGCGAACGGACGGAAGAAGAAGAAGCGAGCGGGTGAGCTCAGCAAGGTACAAAGCGAGTATCGCTGACAGTAGTGCTGCCGCACGAGAAGACGTACCTCGAGCATCTGCCGGACACGGACCGGTACTACAAGAGTTTCATGCACCGCGATACGGTCAACTTTGTCGCCGTGACCAAGTGGGCTCTGTCGCGCGGTCCGTTCTCATGAAGATCTGACGCTCAGAACCAACTTCATCATCACGACGAGTGTGGACGGACATCTCAAGCTGTGGAAGAAGCAGGAGCAGGGTATCGAGTTTGTCAAGCATTACCGGGCGTCGCTCAAGGGAATTGTGGGAGTGTCTGCCAGTGAGGATGGCAAGTTGTTCGCGACGGTCAGCGAGGGCGGTGAGGGGCGTGTTTTCGACGTCGTCAACTTTGGTGAGTTGCGTGGAGGGGTAAGCCCGCTCATTCTTGTCGTTAACAGCCAGACATGATCAACATCTTCAAGTTCGACTTCAAACCGAATGCGTGCCAATGGGTGCACCAGGGTGGATCGGGACAAACATTGTTGGCTGTGTCGGATCTTGACAGCCCGACAATACGGATCTTTGACGGTCGAGGGGACGGAAAGCCGCTGCATGAACTGAGCAAGATACACCGGGCGCCGGTGCACGTCATGGCTGTGAGCATTCATCCGTGAACGATGGGACCTATGCTAATCGCAGTACAACTCAAAGTACGACTGTGTGGTTTCGGCGGACGAAGAGGGATTCGTGGAGTACTGGCAACCCAGCGAGCCGTTCGGTTTGCCTTCAATCGCGGGAATATGGCAGTACAAGTCGCAGACGGATCTGTTTCAGTTCAAGAAGGTTAGTCTACCAACTCGTCTCGATTCATCCGCTCATCAGCTCACGGGCAGACAAAGTCCATTGCCACGAGTATCACCTTTTCGCCCTCTTCCGCGCAGTTCGCGGTGCTCGCCCTGCCATCTCGCGCAGTTCATGTGTACAATTTCCTCACGGGCAAGCTGGCGCGGACATACGACGAATCGCTCACAGCGATCTCAGAGATGCAGCAGGCAGGCACGGCGGTGTATCAGCTGGACGACATGGATTTCGGCCGGAGGCTGGCGCAAGACCGGGAGCTGGATGCAAATGAGAGTGGAGTTGGTGGCGCGCTGAGAAAGGCAAATGCTGTGTGGGATGAGAGCGGCAACTTCTTGCTCTACCCGACAATGCTGGGCATCAAAGGTGAGCTTCATCGGGCTGATGATCGTCGCAAGCTCACGGCAGTGATCAACACAGTGACGAACAAAGTGGTTCGTGTATTGGGCAAGGAGGAGAACCTTAGGTTCCTCAACCTGTCGCTGTACCAGGGTGCGCCGGCCAAAAAGGGATTCACGACCCTAGCCATGGCGGCTTCAGCCAACCCACTGCTGCAAGAGAAGGCGATGCGGGATCCGCATCTGTTTGCTACGGCTTACAAGCGTTCTCGGTTCTACCTATTCGGCCGTGGTGGAGAGTGAGCGCTTCAGTTTCCATTGGGTAGCGATGAGCTGACACGCAGGGAGGCGAAGAGCGGTGATCGGGATGTGTTCAACGAGAAGCCGACACGAGAGGATCAGGCGATGGTGGTGGCCCACGCGGCGCCAAAGGCGGCGTTGGCAACGGGCTGCACCATACATACAAGTATGGGCGACATTGTAAGTGTCGGTGTTCCACATCCAGTACAAGCTGACGGCAGCGTCTCAAACTGCTGCCCGACATCGCGCCAAAAGCCGTGGAGAACTTTATCACGCACGCGAAGAACGGGTACTTCAACGGTATCGTCTTCCACCGTATCATCCGGAAATTCGTGAGTCGGGTTCGGCGATGGCACGAGCATGCGCTGATATCAGATGTTGCAAACCGGTGATCCACTGGGTGTGTGGAAGTGGAGGGATCGGGTGGATTGAGCTGACTCGCAGGCGACGGAACGGGCGGAGAATCGATCTGGGGCGGTACGTTTGAAGACGAGTGCACAACGAAGGCAAGGTTCGACAGACCGTACACGCTGGCCATGGCCAATGCGGGTGAGTGGCTTACACGTGCTAGGTCCGTGAAAGCCTGAATTGACTATCAGGTCCGCGCACGAACGGCAGTCAATTCTTCATCACGACCGTGCCATGTCCATGGTTGAACGACAAGCACACGTGGGTTTTTTTCGACTGTACTGGTGAGATCGCGCTGATGAGCAGGATCTTTGGCCGCGCGATAGGTGGTCTGGACATCATACATGACATTGAGAATGTCAAGGTGGACAAGAACGACAAGCCGTGGGAGGAGGTCAAGATGATGAGCATATCGGTGGACTAGGCGTGGGGAAGAGGCTTGGCGCTGCGTTCCTCGATGATGCATCATGATGCAATGCCCCACCCGTCTTTGTGCCGACAGGACGCTATGCAGGCTTGGAGCTGGTTGCCTTCGGAAGCGTTACAACCAAGCTGAAACAGGGTCGGGCGCGCACCTGGCCATGGCATGCTTCGTGGTCATTGCCTCCGCTCAAACTCCAGCGCCGAGAACATGGCCAGATCTACGCTACTGCAGTGAGCGTCATGTTGGCCAAGGCGCGGTGGACAGAATACGTGTGCCACACTCAGGGCCCCACGACGGCGAAACGTGTCATGCAGCCGCTCCACCGCGCAGCTGGATTCCACCGTGTTCCGTCTTGCGCTCCGGTGGAGGTGTCACCCACACGCCCTCCCTCTTCCACTTGGTATCCACCGCACGCATCACACCCACCCACATATACGTATGAACAGATCACTCCTGTTCAAGTCACTCCGCACCGCAAACTTCTCTGCTCGATCTTTCTCAAACTCAGCTATCAGAATGGGCGTTACCGTTGGTGAGTTGCGGTCTGTCATCTGGCGGCCCCGCCGAGAAAGGCGGGTAGAGGTGGTGTCGTCCTTTGACGAGCTTTGCCGGAACGCGCCCACGGTCCTGGACGGACGATGGTGGGGCCTGGTGTTCGCGAGCTGATGGCAGAATCCATCCAGGCCGGAGACGGCAAGACCTTCCCCAAGGCCGGGTGAGTAGCTCATTGTCGAGAGTTATCAGAGCTGACGAAAGCGACACCGTCGCCATGCACTGTGAGCTACCAGTCGCCCTGATGCCAGAGCCGAGCTCATCGCAGACGTCGGAACCCTACAGGACGGATCCAAGTTCGACTCGTCGCGAGACCGCGGAGCGCCGTTCACGACCCGCATTGGCGTCGGACAGGTCATCAAGGGCTGGGACGAGGGTGTCCCGCAGCTCTCGCTCGGCCAGAAGGCCAACTTGATTTGCACGCCCGACTACGCGTACGGCGCCCGAGGCTTCCCGCCCGTCATCCCCCCCAACGCGACCCTCAAGTTCGAGGGTGAGTGGTCTATGTGTCAGAATGGGGCAGAGCTGATGATAGTCGAGCTCCTCAAGATCAACTAAGCGCTCCGTGCGAGGTGAAGCGGTTGAGAGACCGTTCTTCTTGAGGAACCGTAGACGGCGGGAGCGAAGAAGCAGAAGACGAAGAAGTAGATGAAAACATGCAGTACCATACCTGCGATTGGGCGAGCTTGCTTGAGGTGGCCAACGGAGCGCATCGTACCAAGCGCGGCCCATCAGCCATCATAAACAAGCGCCGCGCCCCGGTGAGGTCGTCTCTCCGCACATGTGCGTGGCAGCCAGGCAGCGCGATCTATGACCTATCCGCCGGCTATGTTGACCAGAGGACTTTGTCATTCAGGTATAACAAGCTGCAAGCTGCCAAGATGATGCATCAATGCCCATCCTTTTGTGTAGATCTAGCAACACCCCACAGACTCCGCCTCTCCGCAAACCACTCCATCTACTCGTCGTCCATCTGATCCTCGTCAATGAGGCCAGCATCGAACGCATCCGCGGGGACGCTGTACAAACGGATAACGGGCTGCGCGTCAACTCGAGCACATTAACACCATCACCCCGACTCACGCTGTTAGGGTCCTTGACAAGGACGTACTTGCCCTCGGGCTGCTTGAGCACGAGGTCGGCGATAGTTCGGACAATACCCCATCCGTTGGCGAGCGAGACGTTCATCTGTCGTGCAAAGTCGAGGGGCTTGTAAGACTGCACGCCGACGATCGAGTGTCGCTGTGCGTCTCGGGGGTTGACCCGCGAGATGTATCTGTCTGTCAGCTCCACGTCTCATGACCAAAGCAGCCACCCACCCCATCTTCATCTGCTCGGCACCGGCAAGGTAGCCCTGGACGGCCCATCGAGCGAGCTTGGCACTGTTGTTCTTCATCTCGCCCGCGACGATCGCACCCTTCTGCGTGTCGAGGAACTTTCTCCACTCGAGGGCCTTGCCCGCTCCGCCCTGAGTCTTGGGGTCGAACTCGTTCAGCGCCTTGACGGTGACGAACGAGTCCTTCTTGCCCTGGTAGGCGTCCACCTCGGTTCGGACGATCAGATCCATGCTCTCCTCCTCGTCGACCGACAGGTCGAACTTTCGGTATCGGTACAGGCACGAGGCGAGCGGCTCGGTCTCGTCCTCGGCCGAGTAGAACGGGTTCGGCTTGGGCTCGTACGGCTTGGAAGAGGCCGAGATGACCTGCGACGAAAAGTTTTGGTTGATGTAGGTCGCCTCGAGCGAGAGCGACGAGGGGGAGTTGATGTTCGACTGGTCGTCCGAGTCCGCGGGCGGCTCAGCAGCGTTCTCGTTGACGGTGATGTAGTCGAAAGGTCCACCCTCGCGCTTGTCGATGAAAAGCTGGTCGCCTCGGCGGTCAAGAATGATGTCCCACGAGTTGACGGATCGGTTCGTGCACATGAGGACGGACAGGATCGAGTCGGTAGCGAAGATCTGCGCCGCATTCTTGCTCGCGAGCTGCTTGTCAGTCATGAACAAGATCAGAACAGTGCGAACTTGCCTGGCTGATGATCGGGTCCTCGGAAGTCGTGGCGTTGTATCGCACTCGGTCGAGAATGTCCAAGGGCTTCTCGGTACGGGTGTTGATACGGTCAAAGGCCTTGTCGTAGGCTTGCACCATACCGTGAGACTCGCTGAGGGTCAGCTGAGTTCCATAGCACGCGTGCGCCAGGACTTACAGGTCCTCGGGCTGGTCGACGCTCAAGCTGAGCTTGGCCAGACGCGTGAACTCGATCTCCTCGAGCTGAACCCATTCCGGACCGACGGTGACAGAGGAATCCCTCGTGCGTTGCGACTGCCGTATCAGCACTACCACGAGTCTAAGACTTCCGCGTGATACCGCGCAGACCCACCTTGTTCCAGTCACCGAATCCGCTTCGTCCACCCCGTCCAGTCCGGCTAGTGAAACCGCCTCGAGGCTGGAATGCCGCCGGTCGTCCTCCCCTTCCACCCCTCGCGCCAGCAGCCGCACCTCGTGCGCCGCCCCGGCCCCTCTGACCTCCGATCTTGGCCCTGTTGTTCGGTCGCGCGCCCGAGTCCACGAGCGAGAACGACCTCTCATCCTCCTCGTGCACGTATCCGAACGCTGTCGACTCGGAAGCCCCGTACGCCTCTCGTCCCTGTCGTCGGGCACCGCCGTAGGCGTTTCGTCCGGCCGGTCGGTTGAGGTCGGCGGCGTCGTGCCAGTCGGCGATTCGGGTGATCTTGTCCGACTTGGAGTACGGGGCGTAGGGAATGCTACATGTCAGGTGGAATCCTTTGCTTCAACGCGGATTGCTGTATGACTTACTCCTTGAACTGGGCCGGGAGGGTCGAGGTGCTGGGACCCCAGGTACCGTCCGGGTTGTCGTGGATGGGGGGAAGAACAAAATCGGGCATCATGTGATGTGGTATGCTGTGTGTATGAAGCAGGAGCAACAATAACGCCTTTGTCTGGAAAAGTTGGCCCGTAGTGGTGATGCTGGAATTGAATGAATTGAATTAGCCACGCACAGTGCATTACCGCGAAACTACACCCAGCACTTTATTCAGGTACACCCTTAATCTCTGGTGTGGATCGAAATATTTCCGTCCCTCTGTGCCCTGGCGAGGGGGAAGGTTTTGACATCCTCTCATCGAATTTCTTCGTTGACGATGGACCACTCTCAAAACTCCGAAGCAGGTCCATCGACGTTGCCTAGACTATCCCAAAAGAAGGACAAGAAGCCTCGTGCTTCTCGAGGAGGAAAGGTTAGCGCAGAGGGTACCCTTCCCTCGCAGCTGTCAGCCTCGAGCGCTGTCCCGTCTGACCCCGTCGAGGAGACGAGGAAGGCCCGCAAAGATGCCAAGCGGGCTCGCAAGCTCCAAGCCCAAGCGAGGGCACGGGATGAGGAATGGGAGTGTGTGCCCATAGCCCGTTCAGCGGTATCCAAGGTCCCGCCAGTATGGTCGAGCGACGGACGGTGAGCCTATCAACGCCCCGCCCTTCAGTGCGAGCTGACGGCAGATTTTACTTTTCGGTCTCGCAGAACTTGGTCCATGTCCACTCGGCCACACCGCCGGGCTATGACCTGCTGTCCACCATTGGTCGCGGCCCCGATGGGCACTCGCGCAACATCACGTCGCTGCAGCGCCATCCGACCAACCCCATGCAAATCCTTACGGCGTCCAATGACGGGACCGTCAAGGTCTGGGATTGGGTCGAGGGTCGGCTAGTCCGCACTTTGGTTCTCACGGCCACCGGCAAATGCCTGCATATGGCCGTCGGCCGCGTTGCCGGCAAGTGGCACGTCTTCGTCACCGCCGGCGTTCCCAAAGAGAACCACGACCCGAAGAAGCCAGGTGAGCTGAGACCCCCATATCTCTTGGGTCATGGCTGACGCTCAGGAGCGGGCTACTACCTCCACCTGCGGGTCTTTCGCATCCTACTCAACCCCACTTCTGAAGCGGACAAACAAGTGCAAACCGTCGGAAAACTTTCGTCCAACCCCTCCGCCCTACTCGTCTCGCCCAACTCGACTTACCTCGTCGCTTTGGCTGGTACAAAGGCATACACCTATCGTCTCCCCACAACCACCATGAACTACGCCTGGAAACCGCAATGCGTCAAATTTGTGTCCGACCAAGAATTCACCTGTGGTGCGTTTGCCCCCAAGCGAGTGATAGCCGGACGGGCCGACGAAGAGTGGTTTGCAACTGGCGACGTCAAGGGTGTGATACGGCTATGGCACGGTCTCACTGCTGCTTTCCGCCAAGTTGATGCCGCATTGAAACCTCAACAGGGCGGAAGTGGTCCGCAACGTGGTTTCACCGAAACGGAGAAGCGGTTACCCACGACATCGCTCCATTGGCATGCCCATGCCGTGGCAGCTGTTGCGTTCACGCCAAGCGGAGCTCAGCTGCTGTCGGTCGGCGAGGAGAGTGTGCTGGTGCAGTGGCACCTTGCGTCCGGCAAAAAGGAATTCGTGCCCCGTCTGGGTGGTAGACCTTTGATCAGCCTCGCGGTGAAGGATGGCAGCAGGGGTGTCGAGGAGGAGTACTGGATGCGGTCGAGCGACGGTGGAGTCATCCGAGTTGGTGCTGCCTCCGGCCAAGTCACAACAATCGGCCAAGCTGCTCGATTAGGTAAGCTTGGTCGAATCAAAGCAAAATTTCCAGCTGACTGCTAGACCCTTTGCGCCCAAAAGATGACTCTGTTCCCTACCCTCTTGCCATTCATCCGCCAACGCGCTCGCTCGTGTTGCCCTCGTCCCACGCCTCGACTCTTCAGTTCGTCGACCCTCACTCGTCATCTGTTCTTTTCGACCTTGAAGTATCGCCTTCGAACCGCGTGTCTAGACGAGACGAGAAGGAGCTCGAGCCGGTCTCAGTCGAGCACGTTGCTTTCAACGACGCTACCGATGGTCCCAACCGATGGATGGCCACCGTCGAGGGCAGGAAGGGTGACGACGTTGAGGGTGGCGGGCTGGTCAAGAACCTCAAGATCTGGCGTTGGCAATCAGACAAGTGAGCCGGGTGTCACGATTTCTGGAGACCTCCGCTGACCAGCAGATACGTCGTGTCCACCCAATTCCCCAAGCCTCATGGCACGGCGGACATTACCAAGGTGGCTTTCTCGCCCGCGCCCGCGTCGGAGGGAAGCTCCACCACTGCAGCGCAGCCTTATCTTCTGACCGCTTCCGCGGATGGCACAGCCAAGCTTTGGCAGGTCCGTCAGGTCAAGAAGACCGATCAGGGTGAGTTCAATCTTCCTACCCACGCGACATTCTCCAACCTTCACGATGACAAAACCTCATACATTACATTCACTGCTTAGCCTTCGGGCAATGCGGACCAACGTTCTGCAATCCTGACCTTTATCACCGGCAGCCACCTTTCACGTTCATGTGAGAGCTGTGCTTACGGACAGGCAAGTCAACGAAGAAGGCCCCGACTTTCGAGCGTAAGTGTCTGTTCTTTTCTCCCTCATCAACGACGCGCGCGACGGTATTCATGATGAACAAATTTTTATCAAGCTCAACAGTCCGAATACAAGACTGTGGACAACCTTTTCTTCAACCCTCTGATCCGATACCGTCGCCGCGTCTTCACTTCGATTCCTCTGATAGCCGAAGCTGACGCGGCAGTCTACTGGTCCACGCGGTCGACATTTGCGTACCGCTCCCTGCCAATCTACGACGCGGTCTTCTCGCCCGATACAACGATCCTCGCGCTTGCGCACGGGTCGGTGGTCACACTTTGGGACGTCGAGAAGAATGTCCTTCTGCGCGCGCTTGATGGTGCGCTCAAGGACGTTCGACAGATCGGCTTCGTGGGCGAGGAGGGCCGCTTCTTGGTGGCTGCGGAAGCGACCAAGGGCTTGGCTGTCTGGGACCTACTCTCATGCGAAGGTGAGCTTATAAGTCGACGGGACGGTACACAGCTGATGTTCAGTGGTGTGGTCGAGCGCTTCCAGCGCCTGTAACCGCCTGATCGCTGAGCCTCGCTATCCCTTCTTCATCGCCGTGCACGATGCTCTCAAAGACCACAAGTCAGCGTACTCGGTCTACCGGCCCAACTCGGCGCAGCCCGTACGCACCAACAAGGCGAGCCATAAGGTCAACCACATTACACTGTTGCCCTCCGCTGCCGCGCCCTCAGCTTCCTTGTTACAGTTCGTGGGTATCTCTCACGGCGGCGAGATCTTCCGATTCGGCGACCAGATCGCCAAGGACGTACATGTCGGCACAAACGCCATCACGCATAACGATAAGCAAGTGTCGATCTGGCAGGAAATGTTCGGTAAAGACGCCTTCCTCGAGACGGCCGATCCCGAGGCAGATGATGCGGCCCGAACGGCCGAAGTCGCCGCCGCGGCACGCAAGACCGGCAACCCGGTCGATGTGTTCGAGGGCCCGAGCCACACCCTCCCGCCCGTGTCGTTGCTGTTCGACTCGTTCTTGGACACGATCTTGCTACCGCGCGGCAAGCAGGTCGAGGCAATTAAAGAGGACAGGATCATGTACGACGAGCGCGCCGATGATGATGAGCCGGGTCTCGCCGATCTGCCAGGACGACAAAAGTTGCGCGAGGTCAAGGATCAAGATATCGCCGAGCTCGAGGGTTTCTTCCGCGATATGTTGACCACTGGAGGCGACGCCTTGACGACATCGCGGAAGGGCAAGCTACCGAACGGGACGCCCAATGGCAGGAAAGCCGGGTCGAACGGCGCGAAGGCCGTCAATGTCGATGACGATGAGGAGATGGGTGAGCCAACGCCGAAAGGCAAGGCGGGAAAGAAGAACAAGGCGGCCGAATCGCCCAAGACCCCGGCGAAGCAACTCATCGACGAGGAGGACGACGGAGAGGTGCTGGCTAGTACCGAGTCGAAGGGCAAGAAGCGGGGCAAGAAGCGCAAGGCGCCCAAGGAGCAGCAGTAGTCACGCCGTGCACCATCTTATAGCACTGCGATGTATATCACGCATCACAACTTGACGTTTCCGCATGCTTTGTTGTTCAAGACTGTTACGACTGCGTGGGCAGACCTGCCTTCCGTCACCGGCGGCAGCGCTTCGCGGAGCCGGCATCGATTGGCGTTGCCGCTGGGTCAGACCAGGCGAGTGTAAAGCGTCTATTCATCGCGCTCAGTCCACGCGTGGATGTACGATTATGTTCAAAACGAGGGGTAATCCAGCTCTGAATCTAAGACGACGTCGCCTCACGATCAGAATGAGAGCATTGGGTCTAGGCAGACGCTCCCTTGGCCTCGGCGTCCGCCTTCACCAGGTCCGCAAAGACCACGCCTGTGCCGCCGAAGATGTCCAGTGATCTACCTGTTAGCTCATACACGATGACGTGCGGTGCACTCACGAGCCGAAGGTCAAGTCGACTTTCCCCCCAGACAGCCAATCGACCAACGCGAGATCGGTGATATCTGGCATGAGCGCAATCCTACGCTCTCGCCACGCCCGCCTGCTCACCTTTGGCCCCGCCCGCGTACGTGCACGGTAACGTCACCCACTCGCCGAGTCCTGGCCGTCAGTCCTTTTTCGAATTCGCGATACACCGTACTCACGCTCAACGAGCTCCTCGTCGATCCCCTGACACAGCCCCTCGACGTCCGCAGCATGGATGAGCAGCTCGGAGCAGTACTGCTCTATCGTCCGTATTGTCTCTGGCGGTCAGCATCGGGGTATGCGTGATGCCGGACC
Source organism: Papiliotrema flavescens NRRL Y-50378 (assembly GCA_000442785.1). NCBI lineage: Eukaryota > Fungi > Basidiomycota > Tremellomycetes > Tremellales > Rhynchogastremaceae > Papiliotrema > Papiliotrema flavescens. The sequence continues at coordinate 61,454 of CAUG01000432.1, forward strand.
GAGGAAGCAAGCACTGACCTTGCGTCACGACTGTATCCGTCAATGTCTTCCATCCGTTCATAGCGACCACCCAGCCGCGTTCCCGTTTCCGGCAGCTGGTCTCAGTCAGAGTCCGTCCGCAGATTGACAAGCGTTGGCTCCGAGAGCAGCGTGTCCAGGCCGACGACTCACGAGATGTCCACCACGAGCCTGTCCCGCCCGACTTTGTCCGCGAGATTCTTCAACCGCTCCTCGCTGAATTTCGCGTCGGGAAAGAGATAGCTCGTCACGATCACCTGCGCCTTGTCAGCCCATGACCATGTGCGCATCCGCATCCTCCTTCTCCCTGCCGCTCCTGCAAATCCCAGACGCAGACTCACCTTGCTCGCGCCCGCCTTGAGCCACTCCTCCGCGTTTTCCTCGTTGATGCCGCCACCAACCTGCATCCCGCCCGGCCAGGTGCTGCACGCCTCCTTGGCCGCCTCGTCGTTCTTCGGGCCAAGCTTGATAATGTGCCCCCCGGTCAGGTGGTTATCGCGGTACAGGCTGGCAAAGTAGGAAGGGGGGTGCCTGGGATTAGCTTTCCGCACAACGATGAGCCAACACTCGGTACTCGGCTTGAGCAGTAGGAGTCTGGTCGCAGCGCGGACGACTCACTCGGCGACGAAGTTCTCTTGTGGGCCAGCGGCGCCCTCGCCCAGGTCCAGCGTCCCGCCCACTATTTGCTTGACCACACCCGCGTGCAGGTCGATACATGGGCGGAACTGCGAGTGCCGCCGCGGCGTTGATGTCTGCTGAGAGTCCATGTTGGCGTGTACGTGAATTCCGAATGAATGTTGAGTTGTGGGCAGGTTATGTGCGAGGATCGGTCGTCAATGCCCAATGACTTGGCGTCCGTTTTATCGTTTCCTCGTCTACGTCGTGTTCTAGCAGCCGCGAACCAAACACCGGTCGTCAAGCTTGTCCTGCGCTCGTACTCTTGATGCACCGCTCTGAACTATGCTTTCCGCCGGTCCGATAAAGTGTCGCGGCCGAAGGTGCGCGCCCAAAATGCCCCGCGCTCACAGAAGGAATGTACCCGCTACGCACGTATGCACCAAGTCCAGACGGTGCAAGTGAGACACCCGACGTTGTTCTGGGTCGCGGTCGCGAAGGACAAGCGTTGAATAGGGCGCGGCAACGATGGTCTCGAGCGTAATGTCCACAGCGGCTTCCGGCTGTGCGAGTGTTTTAACCTTGTTTCACCTGTTCCCGGTCGGCGTTTGCGGGTGTGCGAATGCGAGTGCTAGGGCGAGAATGTCACCGCGATGTGGGCGGGTTGGTGTGTCTCGGGATGGCTCGACGCGGGGTGCAGACGAGTGGATGCACTTGTATGAATAGGTCGGAAGAGGTACAAGTACTCGAGTAAGGCCCTGCGATGACGATTGGACGAAAAAGTCAAGCGTCGAGTGATACCTGCCCGTCGATGAATACCAGTTTTGCCGGCGAGAACAGACGATCTTACACAATGGCCAGAATGGGGTCTGGGGTCTGTCGAGTCATGCACAACTGCGGCACACTGCTTATGTAGCTCATGGCCTAGCTCAGGTTCGGGTCCTCGGTCTGGGCGGAAGCTTGGCTTTCTAGCCCAGAGTACGACGGATACCGGCATAGCGACGGGAATAGATCAACGCTCGACAACTCGCGAGCTGGAGCCGCGCGGCGGATCAGATCTCTGCGTCGGGCATCGCCAAGCCAACCCTATCTAGCACAGGATAGACGGCTCCACATGGTACTCGTACATCAACCTCTCGCTCGGTCGCTCCTTGGCGGCCTCATCGCCGTGTCGGTCAAAGTACCGAGCATAGCGAGTTGTTCGGCGGTTCGATCCATCCGGCGCGGGCACCGGTAGCGGCACGCGTCGTACTCCTCAGATATTGCCTGCTCGCTCTTGGCAGTGGCCCCAAGGGCCTCGCCCATTCCGGACTCCAACGCCGTCCATAGCCTCTCACCGGCGCCGCGGTCCGCTCGTTCCAGCAAACCGCACCAGAATAGCACGAGGAGACGAGCGAAGCTAAGGGCGGACTGACGTGCTGACCGAACCGGTGAGTAGGGACTTCGGAGTGGCCGCTGAGCCTATGCCGTCAGTGGTGACAGCATCGCGGACGCTCACAGGTCCCATCCACGAAGCGGCGCCGCTCCCGCTGGGACAAAAGCCCGGTGTGTCATCTCAATTGCGGCAGCCGCCCAAGCATAAATAATACATGCCTCTACCGATCTGTGAGATATCCCATGATGCACACGCCTCGCCTCCTGGCTCTCCGCACTACTCCCACTCTCCCGTCATCATCAGCTGCGCAAAGACCCCTCCCCTCGCGACGAGCTCGTCATAGCTCCCTTCCTCCGCCACGACCCCCTCGCCGAGGCATATGACCCGGTCACACCGCTTCATCGCCTCCACCGAATGCGTGATGAACACTGTCGTGCGCGACTGGCGTTAGCCACAAGTTCATCGATCCCGTCAACCAACTCACCTCTTTGATCTTCACAATCGTATCCAGTATCATCCGCTGATTATCCACATCGAGCGCGCTTGTGCATTCGTCCAGAATCAGAATATTGCTCTGGCGCACAAGCGCGCGCGCGATCTGCAGCCTCTGTGCCTGTCCTCCCGAGATCAATGACGCATTCTCGCCCAGATTCGTATCATATCCGTTCGGCAGGGTCATGATGAAATCATGGATGTTCGCCGCCTTTGCCGCGCGGTGGACGTCTTCCAGGCTGACGTCCGACCCGTAGGCGATATTGGCGGTCACAGACGCGTCGAACAGGTTCGCACTCTGGCTGACCACGGCGATATGGCTTCGAAGCCATTTGGCCTCTGCGCGCGAGAGGTCGTTCTTGTCCATCCGGATCTGGCCACTGGTCGGGTCGTAGAGCCGCTGAAGCAGCGCCGCGATGGTCGACTTGCCTGATCCGCTCGGGCCGACAATGGCTACACACTCGCCCGGGTTGAGCGAGAACGACACGTCCGTCAAGACGGGCACATCAGATCGGGACGGGTAGGCGAATTTGACGTGCGAGAAAGTGACCTGACCAGTGATTGGGAATCGCAGGTCGCCAGTGGACTCTTGCGTGGCCTCAGTCAGCGCGTAGAAGCGCTCAAAGTCACCAGCAGCAGCCTTGGACTTGGCGAGCGTCGGAACTGGCATCAGCTGGAGGCTTATCGAGTTGCGCGTCTGTACGCACTGAAGTCGAGCACGGCTGTTCCGAAGGTCAAGGAGAAGAGCACCAAATTGAACACTTGGAGCATTTGGGGGTACGACAGATACCCCTTGATCATGAACTCCGCTCCGACCCAGTTGAGAAGTGCTGCGCCCGTCAGCTTAAGCCCCGTGGCGATCTTGTCGCTAGACATACCTTGCGCGAACAGCGGCAGGGCCGCGGACGCGCCCATCCCGATAGCAACATACCACGCCGCGAGATTGCCCGTCTTCTTTGCCTTCTTTGCGTGTTGCTCAAACTTGCTTCGGAAAGTGTCTTCAAGCGCCATGGCTCGGATACCACGCACGTTCGACACGCTCTACTCGTCAGCTGATTCTCCACTGGACTTGGGACAGGCAAACCTCGTAGAATGTCGTCGCCAGATCTTCCCTCTTCTCCTTGTTTTTCACCTCCGCTCGCCCAATCAAGACCTCCTGCGCAATGACAATCGCCGCAAAGCCTGGGGCGAGTGCCAAACCCGTAAGCGTCAGACGCCACTCGACGACCAACGCCCAGATGATACCAAGCCCGACCATCGAGATGAAAACGAATATCTTCCCCAGCACCGACGCGATGATCTGGCGCATATCATCCGCATCCTTGAGCAAGACCTGAACGATCTTGCTCGGGGCATTTTGCGATTCGTCAAACCACCCCTTGTCCTGGTTGAGGACTTTGGCGAAGGCGCGTGTGCGGATAGCCCCGGACCACTGAGCGCCGACGCGGAAGAGGAGGTACTCGTGGAACCACGAGACGATGGCTTGACCTGCGGTAATGGCAAGAATGACCAGGCCCCATTGGGTCAGCTTCGGGTCGACTCCGCCGCCACCCACGACGGCCATGAGCTTGGCGAGGAAGTATGACCACACGGGGGTGCAGACGCCGTGCGCGGCCGCCATGAGAAGGCCGCAGAGCAAAATGAACTTGTTCGGGACGACAGAGAAGTAGTATCTGATCATACTGAACAGTCCTCGCGTCGATTTGTCAGGCCGGTGATATGGCGAGACCGTGGGATTCGTAACGATCTCGAGGTCCGACGCTTTCATCTCGTCCTCGAAGTCCTGTGAAAGTGTCCGGCCGCGATAAGTCAATGCGCCGATCGGTCGAATGCCTTTCTCCGTGTGTCGTAGTGACGCACGAGCCACAGACGGCATCGAGTCAGAAGAGATCTGTCGGAGTGCCAGTCGGGGCGAGTCGTAGCTGGGCTGACGGGATATACGACTCGAGGGGCGACTGGGAATGACCAGACTCTGCCGACTCCCCGCGCCACCCAGACCTCCCATGCCGAAGCTCGAAGGCGGTAGCGCGAGGCTCGTCCTACTATTGCGTCGGCCGTCAAGCTGTGACGGGGTCCAGCTCAATCGCTTTTGGGCCGTGCTGAGGCGGTTTCCACCCTGTGCGGTGGACAGCCGATCGCCCCGAGAATACTCCTCGAGTATGTCGAGGTACACCCCGCTTTCGGGTCGCGCGGCCGGTCCGACGGCAAAGGAGGTTGCGGGCAAGCGAGAGCGTCTGCCTTCTGCGAGCATCAGACCCCTCTCCAGCTCCTCCTCTGCGTCCAGTACCTCCTCATCCTCTGGGCGGTCGCGCCATTCCTCCATCTTCGGCGCGAGGGGTTCGATTGCCTGCTCGGCGGCCATCTCCGCAAAGATTCCTCCTTCTTGCCCTTGTAACAGAGTTCGCCGCATGAGATCGGACCGGAATCCTTGCTCGGCGACAACGCCGTGCTTCATGACGTAGACGAAATCTGTCGCGACGATCTGCGACAGATCGTGCGTGATCACGATTGTCGTCTTATTTCTCCGCCACTTCTTCATATTCTCGAAGACGACCACTCGTGACGTTGCATCCAAAGCCGAGGTCGCTTCGTCTGATATTCAGCGTAAGCCCGAACAAGGGTCAAACGGTCAGCTACCCACCCAGGACAAGCACCGTCGGATCCCTGATTCGCGCTCGCGCAATCGCCAATCTCTGGCGCTGCCCTCCGCTGAGAGCACTCCCTCCTGTGCCAAGCTTTGTCTCATACCCCTCCGGCAGACCCTCTACAAAGTCGTGTATCATCGCCATCTTACATGCGTCGACCACCTCCTCGCGGGTCACGTCCATCGGTCGCCGCACTATGCCGGTCTTGGGATCGGGTCCAGCGCCAGCGAGACCCATCGCGACGTTGTCGTGTACCGACATGTCGAACAGGATGCATCCCTGTTGCACCGCGGCGATGTGCTCCCTGCAGAACGCCTCGTCGAGGTAGGCAAAAGACTGCTCGTCCATCGTGATCTCCCCTCCGCCCGCGATGTACAGCCGTAAAAGCAGTTGCGCGATCGTCGACTTGCCAGAGCCGGAGCCGCCGACGATGAACGTGGTCTCCCCAGGCGGGAGGAACAATGTCACATCGCGAAGAACAAGATCATCCGGCCGAGTGGGGTATGCGAACGAGACATTCCGCAGATTGAACTCGCCACGACATCGAGTCGGGCGGATGCGCTTGATACTCAGTGGACGGGCCTTCGTCCCGGTCGCAAATGTCGGAGTGACAGGTGAGCCGACTGGCGAGAACGGGTTATTGGCCGAAGGCATGGTCGGATCATCCTTGATGACTGTGCGCAGCGATGCCATCGAGTTCTTCGCCTTGGTGATGGCCATGAGCTGTGGCACCAAGATCTGTAGGTAGTTTGCGCCGAGCAGACACGCCCAGAAGACCGTCATGACCGTTCCAGGGCTAGCTTTGCCCTCGCGGACGATTTTGGCACCGTACCAGAAGCCAATGACGAACGTGCTGAGCAGGAAGAAGTCGGTGAGCGATGTGGACGTCGCCCACACGACAGCCTGCTTCAGTAACGCTCGGATGCCGCGATCGACGAGTCGGTCGAAGCGCTCGCTCTCGGATTTCTGGGCGTTGTGGACTTTGACGGTGGATATGGCGGAAGTAGCCCGCTCGACATTTGTTGACGCCTCGGCGAAGGCGCGGCGCTCAGCCTCGTACATCGGCCGCGTAAGGGTCTGCGTGACCACCTGAAGGACGACAATGATCGGGATGGTCGAAAGCGTAACCAGTGCGAGGACCGGTGACCGGACCATGGCGAGCGCGAAACAAGCTAGGAACGTGACAAAGTACTGGATGGCGCTTCCAAAGGCCACTGCGGTCCCGAGACGGACGTCGTCGGTCTCTCTTCGATGTCAGCTACTGTTTTGGACGGGTGAAAGTTGCTTACCGTGTGAACTTGGCCATGAGGCCTCCCGCTCCGATCGTCTCTCCCTCCTCCTGGTCCTCCTCACGGAGACCCATGCCAAGGTCATACCACGCCATCTGCTTGTTCTGGACGCCCTCAAATACGGCTCGCCGAAGGCGATCCACCAAGGTCTCCCCGTGGAGCTGCCACAGCGCGGCCTTGGCGTAGTTCAACGTCAATGCCACAGCGCCAGCGGCGATGAACTTGAGGGTGTTGGTCATGACTCCGTCTCTCAGCGCGCTCTTTTGCTCCTCCGTCGCCATACTGGCAACGACGGGGAACTTGACGAGAATGTCGAACACGTCTCCAATCACAATAGACATGAAGGGCGGAACGGCGCCGCATGCCGCGGAGAAGACGAATGCTGGGAAGAACGATACCATCCAGTCGCGCTTGGTCGAGTAGTGGAAAAGGCCGCGGAAGGTCGGTGGGATGGGCGGCACCTTTGAGGTCGGCCTGGGTGTCTCGAGGTGACCTCCGGGGTCCGTAGGCGGTATCAGGTCTGGATGCTCGGCGAAGGTCGATGAGGGGATGGTGAAACGATGGGCGGGGTACAGCGATCGCCGCACTTCTGAGATGGGCCGAACCTCCATGTATCCGAACCCATTGCCCGGGTCCGTCTCCTTGTGATCCCAATCCTGCGGCGACGTCCCAGTCCACTCGCGAGGAGGTGTGCTCGTGAAGGTGTATCCCTGCATCGTCTTCTGCCGGCGCACGCCCGTCGTGTTGCCGTCGTCGACGTACTCGAATGGGTCCTCCTCCGAGGAACCACCCTGTACCTCCTCGACCAGGATGGAGTGTCGGTCGTCAAATGGCGAATCGTGCGTCGCCCGGAGGCTGCGGCGTGATGGGGGTGTCCGCTGCGAATGCGGAGTGAGAGGATGAAGATTGACGGGATCGCCCAGTCTCGAGGGGTACGACGTCGGCGGGGCAGAGTATCCGTCTGCGATGTGAGGCGAAGCGGGCAACGCAGTGTTGATAGCCCGAGTGAGCGTTGCCGGGCTCGTGGGTGACAACAAGCGAGATGCGTCTCGTGCTGCAGCCGCAGGCGACCGCGGAGATGTCGATGGCGCGCTCGGCGGAGCGGTAAGCTTCCGGATGGATCGGTGCGATGGACGCTGGTCCGGCGTTCTGGGATACGTCGGGCCTGGCGATAACGTGCGAGTGGTGGTTGGAGGTGTCGAAGGGCAATGCAATGGTGGAGAAGGAGAGCGCAGGGGGGATGAGTAAGGCGAAGATGACCGCGACATGATGTGTGTGGGGGCCTTTTGATCCGACCGATCGGCAGGGGAAGGAGGAGACTGTGTGTACGGCTCGGCCAATGCCCGCTTCTTCGCTTCTTTCCGCTGCGTGAATCTAGCCAAAAAGTGCCCTATATCGAGGTGATGGTTGTGAGTCTGCTACTGTAAAGCTGTGTATCTTGACTTTGATGTGAGCTGTGGGTGAGGTATGTTTCGTCAGAACAGCCCGAACTGATACTTTGCATGTGCCCGAGGGCGACATCGGTAGGCCTTACCGAGGCCGTAGAGTCGCATCCAGGCATGTTGGTGCGCCCATTGTCCTCTCCACGAGGAAGGGCTCATGGGATTCTGTTGTGCCCGGAAGAAGAAAAAGACAGGCGTCTCATAGCTGCTCGTCGAGTGAGAACAATAAGAACTTGCTCCGCACATCGTCAATCAGGCACCGGCCGTTCGGATTCAGGGTCGCTCGCTCTTCCGGGCAGTTTGTAATCCATTCGCCTTCTGATTACAATTCACATCCTAATCGCCTCTCGTAATAACCGACAGCGTTCGTGCCCGTCGTGGATGGGCACTTATCCCACACGATGGAAGTCATGAACAGGCAGGCGCACACGTGCTGCATCATACACGATCGGCGCCAGTCTACTCGAGCCATCATACAAAATCCACGCCGACTCGTCCTCCGAACCCTCCAGCATTATTGCCCTTGGTCAAGCTGTCCTGAGAAGATGAGTTCGATGGCAGCTTCGACATTTCCGCCAGTGCGCCTCAACGCCGTGATGTTCTTCTGCGCGTCCCACAGACCCTGATGTGTCAGTCTGGCGATCCCCTAATGGCTCCAGCGACTCACCATAGCGTTCAGTTGTCCCAGTTGAGTGGCATACAGCTCCTCGGGCGGGCGCGTATCGCGTGGCGGAGCGGCCCACGGCGATGCTCCTCCTCCAGCTCCAGCACCGAAAGGCGATCCCGGCCCGAACATCATTGCCGGGTTGAAGCCGAATGGGTTCGCCCCCGCGCCACCGGCTCCACCAGCTCCTGCGCCAGCTCCTCCAAACAGGTTCGCGAACGGGTTAGGCGATGCGTGCGCCCCTCCAGTCTGTCCAGTCTGCCCGGCCCCCGTTGTCTCCGTTGCGTGTCCACCTGCCGCCGCGTTGTTCTGCCCGGCGTTCGGCGCGAAGAGATTAGGGAAGGGGTCGGTTGGTGGGCTTTGCGCTCCCCCTTGGCCTCCTGCTGCTGCTCCGCCTGGCGCGCCGAAAGGGTTGAAACCGCCGAGTCCTCCCATTCCGCCCATTCCGCCAAGTCCTCCCATTCCGCCCTGGCCACCTTGCCCACCCATAGCCGACTGCATCTGCATCATCTGACCGTCAACTCGGTATGTCTAGGGTAGGGCTCTCGGCTCACCATGCGCAGGGTCTCGGGGTTAGACATCATTTGCCGGACCATCGGATTCTGCATTGTCTGCCGGATCTGCGGGGCCATGGGAGCGAGCTGAGGGTTGGAAGCGATGATCTGCAAGTGAGCTGAATCCCGTACAGGAGAGAAAGCAAGCTCGACTTACCTGTTCGACAATTTCCGGTCGAGCCATCATCTCCGACATGCTTCTGAGGAAGTCATCATTCTGCATCATGTTTGCCATCTAACGTCAGCTTCCAAAGCGGAGATAGACGCGCTTCCTGGCTCACAGCATTCGGATCGTTCAAGTTGTCCAAGCCTTGCATTCCGGCGAACGGGTTAAAGCCGGCGAGGCCCTACGCATCAGCACCACCTTCACGCACACAAGCACCACACGCACATGCTGGATGTTCTCAATCGAGTCCACTGGGTTACCAGCGACGTTCAATCCCGTGCCCATCTGTGGCAGGCGCTGCGCCTGGGCTGAGGATGAAGCGGCGGGAGCGGCGGTCTTAGGTGCGCCCTTGACCATGTGGATGGTGTGTCCATTCTGCCGATCAGCTATGACCATCGTATGGCTGACTTGAGCTTACCTGGATCTTGTATTGCGAGATCGGGTCCTCGTCCTTCAACACCTTGCCTGATGATCAGTCTCTTCGCTGACGCTGAGCGATCGTCAACAGGCAGGGCGTACCGGAGTAGATAAGCCTCTGCCTCTCCTTCTCCACCTCGCTCTTGGCAGCGATCTCCTCCTTCAGCTCCAACACAGATTTTGATGGCGAGATTGTGATGCTGAGCTTGAGCTCGGACGGCCCTTTGACCGTTCTGATCGTCAGCACGAGACGCCGCGTGGCTAGGCTGTGTCGAGCCGGTCGGCCCAGCGCGGACACGTACATAGTGATGTCTGCCGAGGACGTTGATGCGGAAGCTTCTGACATGTTGGTGTAGGTGATACGGCCCTGGTTCGCGTGAGATGCCAAAGGTAAGGAAGCGAGTGGAGTAGTGACTGCCCGGCAAAGTGAGTGAGGGGGCAAGTGGACGTTGTAACGATCATGCCAGCCCGGGGCGGTGGTGACGCTATCGCCAGCCAGCCAGCCAAGCCGGTGGCGATCGCCGACGGCCTTAATTGCCACTCTTCTCTTGCTTCTACGGCCTTCTGCTCTTAGACGCCATCGCGCTGCGCTGCTTGGGGCACGAACGCACAGGACCAAGTGATTGGGTCGTGAATTCGTAAAATGCATGGTAATGATGGTGAATTATGCCGCGCGTCATGTGATGGGCCCGTAGTGTCGGCCTGCGTGGTACCCCTCTTCCCCCTCTTGATTGTGCCGCCGCGCCGGGCGACACTCCGTTGACAATGCCCGGTCTGTCCTCCAGGGGATCAAGCTCGTCGCTCACGACGCCTTGGGCTGGTTTCCGTCTTTAGGTTTCATTGGATCATATCCCAAGAGCTTGTCGATGCGTTTTTGAATCGGTCGTTCGTCGTACAGCTCCTGCTTGGTTTTCATCCCGATCGGTCCGAGCGCTTCGTCCAGCCGGGGGATCGAGACGACGACCTCGTCTTTGCTCATCTGGAGAAGCTCCGAGTCTCTCATGAACATCTGCAGGTCCTTGTTGTAGAATCCCTTTCCGTCGATGTCAAGCCGGACTGCGGCATAAGTGTACAGCCTCGATCATTATACCACCGCACTCACTGAAGCTCTCGCTTTTGCGAAAGAGGTGCACCTTGTCCGTCTCGATATCCCTATACCGAGGGAAGATCCCCATTCCTATCAGATGTCCACCATGCACCAGCCGCGTAAACTCCTTCGGCGTCCCTGGTACACCATCCGCCGAAATCGGCGTGATCCGAACTTGCGACAGCCTCGCGATCGTGCCGAAATGTCCTTTCGCCAAGAAGTACACCAGGGCCGCGCTAGCGACGAGACAGGGCACGGCGATCCAGTCCACAATGGTCCTTGACGCATTGTCAAGCCATCCTCCATACGTCCTATACGTAAGCGCTCGAATCTCGCTGCTACCCGCTTCGACGGTGCGCACCTAATGTCGGGCGCTTCGCTTTTAGAGAGCTCGTAGATCGCAAAGCCTGAACCGTACACGCCCAATGCCAGGGCGAACACGGGCAACGCCCATCGCGATTTCCCCACGTCGCCGACCTCAAACGGCCGGACGAATAAGACGCGCTCTTCGGCGACGACGTCCTTCTGTCGGGACTTCATTGGGCGCCAGCTGATGCTGCTTGACGCTTCTCGGCCAGATTTCGATGATTGGGCGCTGCTGGCCGGACGAGGTGGTCTGGACGCGCTTTTAGGCACGACCGGCGGGGCTGCAAATCGGATCGGAGAGGTGTGTACCCGTCGCAGGCATGGCAGTGAAGAGGACGATGCTATGGGTTGTCGCAGGACCGTTCTCGAGCAGAGCATAAACGCTGGCCGGGACATGATGGAGTAGGTGGACGGACAGAGTCGAACAACAACAACAACGATGAGATTCGAAATTTCCAGCTCGAAGCACTTGCTAACCGGAACTGGCCGGTGGGCAATCCTCTCACTCCCCACGATGACAGTCGCACCTCATCCACGTGTCGAGCAATCTTTGCCTCAAATGCAATGCATATGCTATATGTTCTACTTCTTCCCCGCGCTGCGAGCCTCTGCAGCTCGTTCGAACCAGTCTGAGATCGGCGCCCAGAAAGCCCGCTTGGGTGCCGAGTTCTCCAGCTTCCATACCCGCTCCAACCTGCTCATCGAGACGACCACATCCGGGGCTTTCGGATCCGGGTTCTCGACCGCCTCTCTCAGCTTGTCTGTCACAGTCATGTCCATCCGGTAGTCGTGGTGCTTTCCAGCCCTGAAACCTAGCAGTGTCGTTTTTCCACCTACGCGTTAGCCGCACTGCTTCTTCATTTGGGGCAGGCGCCCTCGACTCACTGGGCAGGTTGATCACGCCCGTGTCCTGCAGGTCATACTCCTGCACTCCACGCACAAGCGGCAGCTTGACGTCCCGCAGCGATGTCGCTACCCTGACCTTGTTCTGCACCTGTGCGCTCGCCTGTTGCAGCTCGGTCGATGACGGCTTGCGTGTGCGCCGGATCTGCCGGATCTCGAGGACATTCCGCGAGACCATTCGGTGCAAGACGAAGACTCCCAGGCCAACCGCGCCGATGATGGCGTATCGCTTCGGGTCCATCGTGTCCGTGACGTTATCCCATATGCGACGCATTCGCCCGACCCGGTTCATCAACTCCTCCTGCTCCGCTTCCAGCTCTTCCGGCGTGAAGCCCCCCCTCGCCTCCGCTACGGCCTGTCGCGCGCTGGCATCAGCCTAGTCGATCACAACGTAGGGCCATACGCACATGAAGTCTGCGCGGGCCTGCTCGATCTTCTCCGGGTCCGGCCACGCGAGCACATTGGCGATGATCACCGCTGCGAAGATGTATGCAAACTGCGCATATCGGATCTTCTCTCCCCACAGAAGCTCGTTCGGGCGAGCAAACAAAGTTCTCTGCTCAACGAGCCATCCCTCGGGTTGATAGTCTGCCTTCTGCCACCCCCACTCTTGGTCCAGCGCCGGCGATGACGTTGCTTTGCTTTGCGGGCGCGATTCCGAGGCCTCTGTGTACTCCTTCACAGGCACCGCTGGTCTCGCGGCCCGTGCCGGGGACGGAACGGCTGTGCCGGAATTTCGAGCTGTCTTGGCAGCTGTAGTATGAGCGATCAGTCGACTGCGCCGTGCGAGAACCGATCAGCGCTCACCCGGCTGAGACCGCGAGGCCGCTGGCTTGAGCTCAACCCGTTCACGCGGCGCGGTAGCTGCTTTCCGCGAAGTCGACGCATGTCGCGCGAAGGTCAGAACGGGGCCCGCTTCTGTGTAGATAGCCAGCGACGGCACAACCCGGCGGTATGCTGCCGAGGTAGCAAGAGCTCGATGCCACGACATGTTAAGGGTGAGTGATGATTTGGAACAAACTCAGAACGATGATGTGAACTGGAAATTTCGGAACACTTGGCCACTCGGTGAGTGGCGACGCGTCAAGCGGTGAGGGAAACGAATCCCGGGTCAATCGGTGAGGCGAGCTCGAGACCGCCCATTTTCATCTTCATCCGCGCACCGAAGGAGAGCATTGGAGCGAGAGCACGCGCACTGTGGCCTCTGGAACTACCATGCGGACAGGGCCTGCAGGCGAGGCTCGGGCTCAGCCGTTGACGCTGCAGTCGCCGCATCACTCCGGGTTGAAAAGTGCCTTCACCTCGGGCGTCGCCAATCCGTGGTCTCGTGTCTGTGTCAGGTTGCATGTTCACCGCTCGCATGCGCGATGATGAGACCGAGGGGTGCATTCGGCGCTGAACTGGCGCGTGCAGCAGCGCAACCCTTGCCTGCCAGGTCCACCGCCTCGGCGACGTCTCGGATCCAGGCGGTTCCGGTCGACTTGGCGGAACATCCTCTCGACTTTGACCGAGGTCGTGGCAAGCATAACACGCGCCCGCAGCGATTTCACCCTCCTCTTCTGCCTCTCAAGTGACCCAGGTGAACACCCGCTGCGAATGCGAAAATCGAGCACACATTTGACCCCGACCCGAGACGTGAGTCGTCAGAACTATCGCAAACTTGGGCAAGCCTAGAACCGCCGAGCTCGAGCTAAGCGTAGCTTCCAATGGCGCATACATCAGTCTCTCCAGAGTAGTCCCTCCTGAGGAGATGTACTGCTGGGGCCGAGACGATATCGACGCGACGAAGGCCTGGGCACTCAGCGAGAAGTTGGTCGGACAAAGTTTGACTTCTAGTCATCTGCGCGACGCTGGCATTCCAGTGATGAACTGCAGCAGAAATCACCTGAGCGTACGTCAGACAGGCTTACACCGTCCTGTGAATAGGATCTCGAGTGCGGTAGCCATGCAATGCATTGTCTCTTACAGTTCATCTTCTATTCTCCTGACATGCTCGTCTGCTTCGTTTGCAATGTCCTCTCCCCCTTGCTCGACAGCAGATTTCGTCCCGGCAAGATCGTCCACACTCGCTGCCAGCGCTCCCTGACTACCAGAGATCTTCGCCGCGAAGTCCGCGATCTCTCGGTCGTACACGTCCCACTCCGGAATCTGCCTCGCCCGCTTCAACTTTGGCTCTTTCTGTATCGTCAGTATCAAGCCCGCACGCAACGTCGATGGCAGACTGACCGTCAAGGGGTTCTGGCAGAGGTCGACTAGTCGTCAGCGCTTTTCCTTACAGATCCCGCACCACTCACTCGTCTTGGCCGTAGAGAGAGATTTGTCGCTACACCAAGTCTGGCACCATAGCCAGTCCTGATCCAGCGTGAAGATGGGAATCTGATCCTGCATCGAGTTCGGCAGGTCCTGGTCCAGGTTCGCGAGCGAGTTGGGGTCGGCCGACAGGGCGTGGTACTGCCCTCGGAGCCGGTCGCCCGTCGCGAGCTGCCTGAACCGCTTAAGGTCGACGACGTAGAGCGCACTGAAAGTCAGTATTAAGTGGATGAGCGTGAACGCCGCTAGCTGACCTGATGTGGTATGGTCGGCCGCGAAGCGCGTCCTTCCAGTACCCGGTCTTCCAGAATCGGAACCCCTCCATTTCCGTCCGGTCGTCACCCATCGGCGGGTAGCCGTACACGTGTCCGCGAAGGTCGAGGTCCACAAGCTCCTTCATGTCCACCCGGACGATCTGATCTGCACGTCAGGAGCTGGTCGCGGTCACAGCTTGCCCGCTTCACTCACCGGCATCAACGAAGATGACCTTGTCGAGGTCCATCGGGAACAAGACATCCAGGAAGAGGATCTTGTATCTGTACTGAGCATAGACACGTAATGGCTCGGAAGCCAAACATACGCCCAGATGATCCGCTGCTTCTCGGTCTGGGCGCGGAGCCAATGAGGCCACTTGTACGTGACAAATTCGTACTCGAAGCCGTATTCTTCGGCCATCTTCGGTACGAATTCCTATCATGAGCTCACACGCAGAAACATTAGCGAGCTGCCCACCAAGAACGTGGGGGACAGGAAGTTTTCCTGCCGTCAGTGTCAGGGCTCCATGCGATGAGCATGAACACATACAATGAACCAAAACTTGACAGTGCTCTGAGTGTTCTTCATGACACTCAGTATCATGATTGACGCGAATCGCTGCTGATCAGCCCATACCATCACGTCTTTGTGAGTAACACACCTCGTACAGCAAGCCCGAAGCCACTGTGAAGATGTTGATGTCCGCATGTCGTGTCTTTACCGCTGAAGGGCCATCAACCGGCTCGAGACCGACAATCTGCTTCATTCTGCCCGTCAGCGCTTCCCAATGAGCTCTACAGATGGCCGGGCTCGACGCACCTGGTAAAAACCGATCCAGCCACCGAGGGAGCTTGCGCCGGAGCAGCCTCCATCAACACGTTCTCCATCTCCATGCCCTTCTTCCTTTCGAACCGAGGCAATATAGTCGCGCCCTCGAAGCTCGTCAAAGCAACGTTCGCTCCTGTCACGTTGACGCCGAGGCTGTCCCATCCCTGCGCACCCACGCTCTCCAGCTCATACACCTCTCGACCTCGCCCGGGGCGTATCGCCAGCTGGTACACTCCGGGCGTCGCCTTGAACTGAAAGTAGCCCAGGTTGGCCATGACTGACGTGTCCGAAATGGCATTGTACGATCCGTCCGTCAATTGCAGCTGTAAGCCGCGGGGCGGAGCATTGTTTGCCTCTCGCGCGTGGCCTTCGATGAGAAGCTGGTTGAGATTGAATGCAATGTGGATGGGCTCGCGGTCATGTCCTAGCACGAGATTGTCCAGATCGTGGGGAGATGACTCTGGTCGGACGATCCAGGATGGTGGAGTGTCCATGGCGAGAGTCAGAATTGGCGTGCCCGGCAGGTCGCTGAATGTCACCTGTGGGGAGACTTCGTAACTGTCATGAGCACGATGTGACAACACCGGGTCAAACAAGCCCACCCATCGACGTCGAACTGCGTTTCGTGAGACAAAGCGAAGCGGTAGAATCGCTTGACCTTGAGTTCCGACATGATCGGCTGTGGCTGGAGGTAGACGGACACAGCAACGTGATCGAGGTGTCGCAGTGTCTTCGCGTTAGCCTAGTGTCGTCCGTACACGAGACATCTCACCTGCAAAAGGCTTGACCATTTCTGTGCTTGCTCTGAAATAGGATCAATCACCGCAGTCACATGCAACAGAGCTGTCTCCGGATCGCCAATCGAGAACGACCTGATCATGAGCCCACCTCGCCTCGTGAGGTGATCAGACACCTACATCGCCTTCTCTTTGTCTATCCGTTCAAAGTGCCTGTTCCGCCCGATCGGCGGCGGCGTGAAGATGCCATCGGCCTCAGACGGCGCGTACGACGCAGCGACGACCGACGAAGCGGATGAGATGAGGTCCGCAAGCGTTGCACTGGCTGTCAGCTTGCGGCTGGCATCACTGCTAAAAGCTTACCGGTCAAACCTGGTGATGTCCTCGTACATCGTCTTCAGCAGGTCGATAACCGGCTTGGTCCGTTTGCGCAGCTCATACAATTCGAAAAGGTCAAAGTCCTCGACGAAGAAAGTCCCCGGCTTGATAGGTCCAACAAGCTGACGTGAGCCGCGTCCCAAGTTCCAGTCCAACGACTCACCCGACCGTTGATGAGCAGATGAGGCAGGGTCGACCTAAGCCCCAATGCGGGTCTGAGCTCCTTGGCTAGATTGTCCCAGAATTTGCTGGCTGCCACTGCGTCTGCCGCGCTCCAGCCAGCCGACGAGAATGAGTGAAGCGGAGTGCCTTCGAAAGTCGCCTGCGCATCCTCGGAGAGAATGTTACCGTCCGTGTCGAGATTCGATTTGATCTTCTCGAACTCTCGCAGAAGTGTCTGTAGTTGAGCGGGATGGAGCGTCTGTAGAGAGGACTCCATGAGCAGAGTGTAAAGCAGCGTCGAGAAGCAGATGTCGCTCGACTCGTCGCCGCCGGTGTTGGGCAGGTGCAAGAAGCCAATTCGGGATGCGCTGTCTGGTGTCTGATGGTCAGTCGCTGCCCATCATATGGCTTCACAAACCTGCTGATGCGTCAAGGCATCGTCGATGATAGCTCGTCCTGCCTCCGAGTCGAGGTCCCCGACGATCCATATTGAGATTGGGGTTCCACGCGTTCGATCCGCTGCATGTCAGTGACGCCTCCTCGTAGACTAATTTGGACGTACGAGTGTAAACAAAGTCCTTGCTCGCTACTTGCGCGTATGTGCTCGACATCAGCTTAGGGATGTTTAATACCTTCAGCTTGTTCTCCGTCAGACCGGGCAAGAGGTATTTGCTCCGCCTGGTCGTCGTCGTTGGAAGATCATAGAAAGCTCGCGACATGTCTTCAGGCTCGCCGCCGTGTCCGATCTAATGTCAGGAACGTTGTCTTGATATTAACTCACTTGTTCAGCCAGGAATTGGAGCTGGTTAGTGAGCTCCTGCTGGACGAAAGCCATCCATTGCTGTTGTCAGCTGACAGGCGCGCAAGCCACTGCGCTCGAATCGCTCACCCCGCTCATCGGCACATGCTTCCCGTTGATGAAAAGGTGCCCCGTAGGTGAGTCCTCCTTGGTCGCCATGATTCTCGACGTGTACATCGAGTTCGCATCCAAGCGATCGTCAAAGTCCGACTGAGAAAGCATCTCTTCGAAGGGTAGAGCTGGCTTTTTACTGCGGCTAGCGGCAGCCTCGTAAGCTTTGCGGACGGTGTCGATTTGGACTACTCCGGGCGAGGCAGGAGTACTCGGCGTGTCTGCCACGATCTTGCTCGTCAGCCTCGGCCCAAGCCCGCAAGATCTACCTACCTGGTCGAACATGTCTTTGGTCAAGGCTCGACCAAGCGTCTTGACCGAGTAGAAGAACACCTTGGCCATCAGCAGTGCTGGAAGTCAGCTCGTCATCCTCACGCGCCGGGAACTCACAAAGATCATCGTCTTCCTCTGTGATCATTGGCACAATCCCGAAGCGCAACGGCAGGCCTCGCTGGATCATCGTCGTGATAGAAGAGGCTATGACATCAAGCGAAGGAGCCGAAGATAGGTCAAGCACGAAGACAAGATTCCAGGTGTTGTGCCGAATCGTGTGCAGCTGTCCAGGATACAGAGGGCGAAGGTACTGACCCATGAGCTGAATACTCCCTTAGTGCAAGTAATAATTCCGCTTACCCCTCGGATTCCCTTCGGCCAGGATTTGTATCTACAGTCAGCGATAATAGGTCGACGGCTTCTACACCCACCTGGAGTCTTTCTCGATATCGTTCCACCAGATAATAGCATTCCCGTCCTCGAGCTGGTCGCTAGCATCCACTGTGCCATCTGCCGGATCCTCCTCGGTCTGGGCCTGACCGATGACTGAGTCAGAAATGAGTTCATACGCCTGTTTTGGTGACAGCCCAAGCCTCGTCAAGCTAGAGATCAGATCCTTCTCGTCTCGCAACGCTTTCAGCAGTCTGATCGTTAGCATGACGTCAACGGGTCGACAGAAAGCTGACGAGAAGGAGTTGAGCTCGGTGCTTCCAAAGGGTTTGCCGTTGATATAGACCGCTGGTTCCATCGGTCCCATGTTGTACAGGTCCGGCAGCTTGGCCCTGATTGGATCGCTGACTTGTACGTGCCTGCTCAATGCGGCGGAGTACTTGGGGAAGTCTTGAGAAAGATGTTGTAGCGCGTCGAGCTTGTCCTCGGATGACATGATCAAGCTTGCAGCCTTCAAGCCGAGTTCTACGGTCAGCCCAAGGCCTCAGACCGCTTGATTTGCACACACCTCGCAGTTCTTCCTTGGTCAGGGGCGCAGTCGTCTCCAGCCATGGGTCATCCCCCAGAGTGTTGTGGAAGTACTCATGACTTGAGCCGATCGTCGACGGAGCGCTGTTCGTCGTTGCTGGGGCGGAAGCACGGTCGTCCACTACCAAATAGTCGGTGTTCTTGAGCGCAAGCTCAACGCCGTAGCCTGATACACCGGTGCGCTTGGTCGAAGTCCGTCGCCCCTTGGGGGGTTTGTTCCGGACAACAAAACCGAACGATGGAAGGTTGCTCCGATAGTACTGGAGCGCGACCAGTAGACGCTCGGTATGCGCCGAGTCGGGATCGTAGTAAAGGATGGCCTTGCGTTGCACTGGTCCATCATCGGGATAGCTCGTGCGGTCAAAGGGCAGCTCGACAATGCCTGTCCTGTACGATCAGTGCGAGGCGGAGTTGGCAGGATCATCCAAGCTCACAGGTCATGATGAACGCCATCCTCAATGCTGCGCTCTACATCGTCGTCCAGCTCTTTATGGGTGCAGAACCCCTTGCCGCGCCACTCCACCCAGCTGTCACAGCCCTCGACGCCCAACTTCGCCTCGTCCACATTGCTCTCGTACCAGCTGTACTGTGCCTCTAGCCGCGGAGCGTTGACGTGCAGGCCCAGCGAGAGCTTGTATATCGACTTCGAGAGGTCATCAAGCTCCAGACCGTACAAGTCGATCAGATCAAAGACCACATCCCTCGCTTCCTTGTCCGACCGGGCCTCATTGACTCGCGGTCTGCCTAATGAGGTCAAGGTCGTGAGCCAGTTGAGATAGTACCCAGGTGTATCGGCGTAAACAGTCTCGCTGCCTGTCAATCAAGGGATTTGGCTGGTCCGTGTCACACAGACCTGGGGTATTGGAACTTACAGTAACTCATGTAAGGGGTGAGGTGCTGGCCAGCCGGTTTCGAGCCCGATACTCAACGGCGTCGAGCTTGCTCCGACATGCACAGCCAGCAGTCCTAACAGAGCTGCCCAGCGCATGATCGATTATGAAGCTCGTCGTCGATCGAAGCTAATGCTTGGTCTGAGCTTGGACAATTGATTTCGCTGTCCTGGTCACAGAATCGTGAAACCGGTTGACTTTCCAGACGCGCCTGCTAGGTTATGACGTGGCCGGGTTCGCCGGATTAGTCCAGTCGTAATCAAGCCCTTGCTCTATTACAAACGTCATAGTCCGCGGTTTCCAAACTGCACCCCGCCTCTCCTGGTGGAGGTGTCAACACACGTAACCCGGCAATACGGCCATGATGCCTTCATGAGGCATAGTAACGATTCGAGCGTCCCGCTTGACCTCACAGTATCCCTCTGACACCATGCCGGAGCGTGCAGGCTACACGGTGGTCGTCTACGCCATTGATGTCTCGCCGTCGATGGGCGACGTGGTGGAGGACCCGGAATTTGGCGGAGAGGTCACCAAATTGAACCTGGCCAAGGAGTTTGTTGCGAGGAAGTGCGAACCAAAGGTAGGCATGTCGATCATGTCAGTCCATCTAAGCTAACGCCAAGATTTCTAGTGGACGTAAGACTGAGGCGGTCGGGGTGGTCTCCTTCGGCGGATGTATGTCTTCCAACGTGGACCGGGAAAGAGCAGCAGCTCACAATAGCGACGAACAACCAGGCCAACCATTCTTATGTCGAAGCGAACCCAGAGGACGAAGACCCGCCATATGCAGCTGTCGCGTCAAACGTGGCTATACAGACCGCCAAGCCGAAGATAGTCGAGGAGGTTGCGAATCTGCAAGTCGGGCAAGTGGAGGGAAATCGTGTGTTTGGCTGTCGGTTGAAAGGGCCGCGCTGATGGCCAGCGGTCTCGGCGCTTATGGTCGCCCTGGACATGATCTTCACGCACAAGCACACGAAGAGCTGGGCGTTGGAGGTGATGCTCATCACAGACGGTGCGTTTTGATTCACAAAGTGGCATTGATTGCAGGCGAAAGCGCTTTCAGGCAGGATGAGTACGAAGAGGCCTTGCAGCGTTTCGACGACTACGGCGTAAAACTCTCTGTCGTGTAAGTCTGCGCTCTTTGTGTGTTCCTGATTGTAGTGGGGTGGGATTCGAGCATCCAGACGATCCTGTGCCGAAGACTAAGTCGAGGAACAAGGTCAGTCACTTACATTTGCGCACCCTTCCGGCTGACGCTCCAGCGGCTTTCGGAAAAGTTCTGGCGTACCTTCGTTAATCTCCTGCACGAAGCAATGTCCAAGACCACCGATTCGGAGGAGTTTCTGCCTTTCCTTGGCACGTTCGAAGAGGCTCTGGCAGCGTCGCGATTGCCCAGGCCGGCTGTGGTGAACGGCACCGTGTCCAGCATCGACCTCCACATTGGCTCTCCCGACGTCGACCCCGAGCAAGCCATCCTCATCCCGATCAGGTACTCCAAAGCGACAATGAAAGCTCGGCCACCCACCCTGTCAAAAGCTTGGAAGCCGGCAATGGATCTGCAAGGCCATCAGCGGCAGGGCGTCTCGACCAACAGCGCGTCAAATCTGCTCGCGAACAGCGTCGCGGAACAGTCGCAAGCGCTCGACGTGCCTGCGGCGCAAAGCGATCTAGCCGCTATGATATCTGCAGACGTCAAGAGCTACAGCGCGTATGTGGTCAAGAGACCAGACAAGACAGCGCCGCCCTCATCAGGGGCCTCACAGCTTCATGGTACGCAGGCCGAAGGCGGGCCGACGCAAGCAACGGAGAGCACGCTCGCTGGCATCGACGAGGGAGATCCGGACGAGGAGGAGCCCGTAGCTAAGGAAGACATCGTCAAGGCGTGGAGATTCGGGTCGACTTGGGTGCCGATGGAGCAAGATACATTCGATCCGCTGGATACGAGGAAAGGCGTGGAGATCTTGGGTTTCTTTCCTCGAAGCGCAGTAAGCTATCCTACATGCCAGATGAGAGCAGCTGACGCCAGATCAAACGGCATCATTTGATGGGCGAGGTTCGCTTTGTATGGCCGGATATGACTTCACAGAAGGCGCAGATTCAATTTTCCTCCCTGGTCGAGGCAATGACCATCCGGGAGATGGTCGCTGTCGTGCGATGGGTATTGAAGGATCAGGCGGACCCGGTAATCGGCCTGTGCGTGCCAGAGTCGGAGTATCCCGATGTCGGCAAGCGGCTGGACTATATGTTCTGGGTCAAGGTAGGCTTAACCGCAATCTGTCGGCTGACCGGTTGACGTGCAGCTGCCCTTCGCCGAGGATGAGCACAACTTCTGGTTCCCCTCCTTGACGACTTACAAAACGAATGCGGGGAAAGTGATTACGGAGCATCCACTGCTGCCGACGGAAGAGCAATGCGAGCTGATGGATGAGCTCGTGGACGCTCTGGACCTGGACGAGTACGCGCAGAAGCTGCACGATGTGGAGAAGGAGGAGCGGAAGCGCGCAGAGCGGGAAGATCAGGAAGATGACGAGGAGATGCCCGAGGAGTGAGTCGCTGCGGCTGGCAAGACAAGATCGTGTTTTAACAGCAGTGACGATGATGCGCCAGTCCGGTGGTTCGATGTTAATCGGTCGTTCAATCCTGTCATTCATCGAATCAAGGAGGCAATCTTCCATGCTTCTTTGACGGAAGACTTGGACCGCCATCCCCTCGGACCGCCCCACCCCGAGTTGACCAAGTACTTCAACACACCTGCGGAGCTCGTCAAAGGCGCCGAGGACGTCACACAACGGCTCAAGGAGAGTCTGAGCATCAAGAAGGTCCCTCCGAAGCAGCGCAAGAAGGTGGAGAAAGAGGCATTGAGAGAGGGCGAGGGGTAGTGAGTCTTTTCTCGGCCGGTCATGTTCCGATTCTCACAACAGTATCGACATTGATCAGCTGTTTGACGAAGAAGCTCAGCCAGCACAGGGCAGTAGCAGCGGTCAGGTGAAAAACGAGCCGATATCGCCAAGGAAGGCGAAAACTGAACCCACCTCGCAGCGAGTCCGAGCCGAATCTGAGGAGTCGGAAGTCCTCCCGCCTCCGAGTGTCAGCGCAAAGAAGCCCTCGGCCAAGCCCAAACACGGCCGTTTGGTCTCGAACCAGCAGCCGTTAGAAGACTTCAACCGTCTGATCGAAGGCGAAGGAGACGTGTTCAGAAAGGCGATACAGGATATGGGGGCGGTGATCAAGGAGAACGTGGAGGCAAGCTTCTCGAGGCAGGCATTCCCGCTGGCGATCGAGTGTCTCAAGGCTATGCGGAGCACGGCGTTGACCTATGAGGAGGTGGAGACGTATAATGAGTGAGTTGGGACATATCCATTCGTTATGAAAGGCTGATCAAAGCTATCTGGACGAGCTGAAGGACTTCGTGATGGCGCCCGGCTTCAAGCACCGGGACTTCTGGAAGCGTAAGTGACGCGGTTGTGAGGATTGTCTCGATCTGACGGCAGACTTTGAGGAGGCGGGAAATGACGTTGCGAAGATCACGGAAGAAGAAGCTCAAGCGGCACTGGACGCCTACGAGGAGTGATCACCAGACATGTGGCCCGTGGATGGAATGCGAGGGCTAATGACGTGAAGAAGGGGGAGTCGAGAGAGATCAATACGAATATGATGACTTGATGCACGAAACGCTAGCTATCTGAGTATCGGCTGTCCCGGCCAGCGAGGGCACAGCTACGCCAAACATGTCCGTCCGACGAGGAGCAAGAGGCCGTGAACTCACACCAACGCCAGCAGTCTGATGGACGCGAGGTCCGTGGATTGAGCAGCTTTTGATCGGCCCTCCCCCGTATCCCCTGCCACAGATCAGAGCACTACCCATGCCCCACCTCTCATCAGACTTTCATCGATTCATTCCGCTTTAAGCTGCAACTCTACGTGTAAACAGACTATACTCGACTGCTCCTTACATTGCGTGGTATCAACACCCCTTCTGGTAGTCACCCTCTACCACTGTCCTCCGCCACCGTATCCGCCCTGGTTCTGGTTCTGGTACTGGCCTTGACCCTGACCGCCCCACTGGTCCTGCGGCGGCTGGCCCCACTGCTGAGGAGGCGGCGGAGGCGGGTTGCCGCCCCAGCCTCCCTGCTGGCCGCCGTACGGCTGCTGCTGTCCCCCACTCCATTGATCTTGGGGCGGTCCACCGTGATGTCCGCCTTGTCCGCCGTGTTGACCGGGATACCCGCCCTGACCACCTTGGTCCCAGCCACCCTGGCCGCCATAGCTCGGCGGCTGTTGCTGCTGCTGCTGCTGCTGACGGTAATGCTGCCCGGGGTACCCGTCGCCGTCGCCACCGCCCTGCGAGCTGTAGGACGGCTGCTGGGCCGGCGGAGCGTAGCTGCTCTGCTGGTAAGACTGCTGGGGGGCGTTTGGCGCGGACTCGTCGATGCCTCGCCAGGCCTGAGCTCCGCCTGATCCAAAGTTCTGGTCCCATGGCTGTTTATGAGGCTCTGTACGTCATACATAGCCGCTGACTCACCTTCTTGCCCGAGAGCAAATCTTGGCCGGCGTTGAGAATACTGGCGCCCGGCTGCACGTCAGCGGGTGACGGCAACGACAAACTACCATCGACTTACCACATGCACGTTGTGCTGCGCCAAGACCTGCTGCAACCCTCCCTCGGGTAACATCTGGTTGTGTACATGTCCGCCATCGGTCGAGTTGTCTCCGAGCCGCTTGTTCTTGTGCTGTCGAACGCTGTCGGACGTCAATCGGTTCAAGATTGCTTGCTTGTCCCGTCCGCTGCCGTCGATCCACTTGCGGACCTGATCAAGCATCTCCCTTTGGATTTGCGCTATTGTAAGCGACATTGATTCCGGATTCACTTTAGACTCACATCGCCCATCGTGGAAGTCGGGGTGGAACAAGCACTGGAGGATGTCCTCGGTGACTTGCTGCGTCGGGATGCTGGTGTCGTCCCAAGCCTTGACAACGCGGTTGACGGCGTATGTGACAATGGTCCTGGCGATGTGGCCAGCGGGTTCATTCAGCAAAAGCGCAAAGTGGTCTTTGGACAGGAACGAGTGCGTGGGATCAGAAGCGTTCCAGTCATTCCACACTTCTTCCTGATCGTGCGAGTCGATGACAGCCTGGGAGCTCGTGCCCAAAGCATCGGTAGCGGTACCGATCAGCGGCTTGACGAAAGGCTCGAGTGTGGTGATGATGAACACCGAGATCGAGTTGGTGATCTTCTCGACAAGGCCAGAGAGACCGGGAATGCGGTCGATGGTGACCTGGACGTCAGCGCGCAGGCTGACATTCTTCGTGTCCGCTCACCTCGATCTTCTTCATAACCGAGTCTCGGAAGGCGAGGATCTTCCAAATGGTCGCATGCAGCTCCTGGGGCGACATCTGGGATGGGTCAAGACCTCCAGGTTGACCAGCTCGCATGTT
This sequence comes from Papiliotrema flavescens NRRL Y-50378, assembly GCA_000442785.1. NCBI lineage: Eukaryota > Fungi > Basidiomycota > Tremellomycetes > Tremellales > Rhynchogastremaceae > Papiliotrema > Papiliotrema flavescens. Next base: position 86,644 of record CAUG01000432.1, read on the forward strand.
GCTAATGTCGTCCATGTCTCGGCTGAGGTCGTTACCTGCGCCACCTGGCAAATCGAAGAACAGCTGTCGAAGCGCGGCGCTCGAGTTCGTTTGGCCCTCCTGCGCGCTTCGAGCGTTGCTCATCTTCTTGGTCAAGTCCGAGACCGAGGCCTGATGTCAGCGTTGACGAAACCGGGATTTATGGTCACTCACCTGACTGAGATGATCCGTCGCTTCACCCATCAGGGAGTGGATGAAATCGGCACCACCGAAAGTACCCGTTACCAAGGGGTGAACGCGTTTTCCGTTCGGCGCATTGACCTTGACGTTCTGACCGACATGCGGGAAGACGTTCTGGTAGCCCAACGAGATGAGAGCAAGCTCGCAGAAGTTACTGTGAGCGGAGAAATCCTCTCTACTGTGTCAGACAGTAATCATTCGCACCGTAAACCGTGCTCACAGCGTATGCAGGGCCTGACCAAGGAGCAAGAAAGCCTGATATTGGTCATCCTTGTTTCCGCTCGAGTTATACTGTCGGCCGAAGTGGATGCACTGCTCGAGCGTGCGGCGGACAAGCGACTTGGAAGTGTCCCAGTGTCTGCCCTCTGCGTATCAGCGATGCCGAACGCACGATCACCCACCCGTCGCGATGTAATTCTTCATTCCGTTACTGGGCGTCAACGATGCATTATTGGTGAGTGCAAGACGTACTTGGGATCAATCTCCAGCTCTTGAGGGTCGACAGGCCCACGCAGACCCGGGTGATACTTCCGGGCGTCCTGGCCGTCCGCGTACCCCTTGGGATTGTCGATGTGCTCGGTCGGGAGGTAGCAGCCCAATCGCTCGGGCGTGACCTCGAACTCCTCCGTCACATATCCGTGAGCGAGGAAGCCGCTGACAATCAGCTCCAAGCGATCTGGCAGCCGTCTCTGAGTGCAGAAGCAGACTCACAGGACCATGACAACGTTTATGATGGTCTGCAGGTTGGTCTTGCTCAGACCTCCGACATCAACTGCCTGGACGTCAGTTTGTAGGCCCCTACGGGCTGCGAAAGCGTACCTGGCTGTAGTCACGGAGCCTGGCGTTAACAATCCCGCCGCCACGCAAGGCCCGTCGCGCCACTCACCAGTTGCCAAAGTAGACCCGCTTGACGTCAAGCGGAGTGAACTTGCTACCGCGGGACAAGAAGCCTCCGCCGGCTGCTTTGAACAGCGTGGCGATGATGTCTTCGATATCTCCATGACGGAACGCCTTGTCTTCGAGGTACGAGTAAGACGGGATATTGCCTGCACATATCAGCCGGCTGTTCGGGCGCCTGCGGCTGCAGCACGGGTGGGCTATGGGAAAGCAGGAGGATCAGCTCACCTGCACCGAAGGCAGCGACTCGTGGGGCAAAGGAAAGCGCTACCAGCGCGATCACAAGAAAGAGAAAGACCTTGCCTGCCATGATGATGTTGGTAGATGTGTGGGAGAGGGCTAGAGCTGTATCGCCTTGATATACTCGTAAAGGGGCACTGGGTAGCTGTGCATCAGCAGGCGAGGCGGGGAGAGCCGCTCGCTGCTCGGTTCCCCTCCCCCTGTCCTTGGCGCGTCACGCCGATCCGCAGTCGCGACTACCATTGCGGCTATTGCTGGTTGTCGCCACCCATTGTTGGCCATTACGTGATGCCGCGTGAATTTGATTCCGTCGCGACGGAGCGTGTGGAGGTCTAGGCGTCAACAAACCCAAACACGAGACGAGTTTCAACTGAACAACTGAACAATCCTGTGCTTCGTCGTCCAAGCGTTTCATCTTCCGACTTCGATTGTCGACATCTTGGGCCATTCTTGAACGCGATAGATCGCGTCAGAAGACTGGAGTGGAGCTTGCACGACAACGGAACGCGCTGTGGTCGACTGTGAGTCCCTATTCATGCTGGAGGCAGACGCCATCACGAACCCAAGGAAGTCTCACTCCCAACTTGGCCGCGCGTTGAGCGATCCGTCTAATGCTTGCGCTGTCGTTCCGAGAGGGCGTATGTAGGGACCCAGCTGATATCAACAGGTTATTCCGATACATTCACGACCATATATGCATAACGCGACCAGCACTTAACCAGAGTATCAGTGAGTCTCTGGTTGAATGACGAGGGCCTGATGGTGTGGTGCTGATGAAGCAGCAGCTTGCCAATTTGAGCGCCATTGTCAGCTCAATGACTTGAGAGGATGACCTCGAACTGATGAGCAGGCCCATCGCCAGTAACCAGTAGGCGCAAGCGCACCATGGACGACCCATTCTCCATGCCTCCGGCCCATTCCCTACCCCGACAACGCTCCCGCCCAAATCTCGCCCATGCGCTACCCGCACCGCCTTCCTCGCGCTCACTAGCTTCACAGCTGGGTCAGCGTACGCCGTCTCCGACACGCCGATCGACAGCTCAGCCTCAAGCAGATATGTCCGGCTTTGCGCTGCGACAACATCTCTCGTCATTGCTCGACCAGAAGTCCTCCCAGCTGCAAATGCTGGGGACAATGGGCCAAGAGATTCTCAAACAGCAACAGGAACTCGAAGAACGAATCAAGACTTTTGAGGACGAAGATGAGGGCGAGGAGGAGGTCGGAGAGGAGACCAAGTCTAAGTTGAAGGATCTGGACGACGCCATGAAAGGCTGGGAGCACCAGAATGAGGGGATGATGCGGGAGCTAGGCGGCAAAGTGGGTTGACCACCAGCTACAATGAGTCCGATGCTGATGGTAGTCCGAGAGTGCCATCGAAGGGCTGCCAAACAAAGCGACAGTCCCGGAACCAGCGCAGAGTTCGCTCAGTAGGAGACAACGCAATGCCCAACATCGTCATATGGACATGGAATTCGCGACGGAGATCGGGCAGAACCTGCTTCTCGAGTGCAGAAGGCTCCAGTCTCTGCTTGACCAACGTGAGAGCACGATCCGACAGTTCAGCGAGGAACGTGACGGATGGGAGGCCGAGCGAGAGGGTCTCGTCGGTGCTGTCCGTGTTGCAGAAAGCAGTGTTGGTGAGTGGCTTGTGGAGAGCAGCATATGCCGGACTGACACGCAGAACGGTACAAGGAAGAGAACTGGAACCTCGAGGTCAACCTGCAAGAGGTTCGAGCCGCCCACGCCGAGATCCAGGATCAGCTTGTCAAGTCGACGGCGGAGCACTCGCGCCTGACGAAATCGCTCGTATCGACGCGAGAACTCGCTGAAGCCCACAAGACAGATGCTGAGAAAGCCGCGCAGATCCTCGAAGAGCTCAAGGCGAAGCACGAGACGGATATGGCCAATGCTCGAAAGACCACCGCGGGCCTGCAACGCGACAAGAGCGACCTCATGGGCGAGCTCAATGTCGAGCGAAACCGACGAGTCAGCGCTATGCGAGCACGAATCTCACAAGGCGGCTCACCCAGCCCCGGTATGCTAGACGTGCGTGGACCGGACGAGGAAGACGAAGACGTCTTCGGCGCCAACGGGAATGACTCGCCTAAGAAGCGTGGCCCCGGATTTGACATCAACGGCAATGCACTCTCACCCGGCGCACTGTACCAATCCGACTTTGACTCGCCGGACCCGACACCATCCAAGGCGGGAGAGCGGCTCTCGCAGCGCGCGCCACTTGGAGAGATGTACGTCAACGAGATTGACGACTTGCGGGCGGATCTGGAGAAGGCTCGAGCGGAGATCGCGGGCCTTAAGGGAGAAGTCGAGAAGGCTCAATCGAGTCAGGGCAGGCAGACGCCGGCGCGAGACGTGTCCGAAGTCGATCTCCGCACTCCCGACGCCGAGTGGGAGAGCGAAATGACCGGCAAGGGCACGCGGGGCACGGGCACAGTCCGCGGTCGACGAGGACGCGGCCGAGGCTTCGCGGCGAGTCTCACGCGCAAGCTCGGCTTCAACAAGACTCACTCTGGTCTCGCCAATTCGCCCAGTACTCCTGGTGACCGATCCTTCAACTCGGCTAGCTCCGGTACGCCCGACTTGCTTCGACAGCGAGAGAGCTCGGTCGAGTCGCCGAGCAGCTTCAACACGGGTTCGCCGGCGACATCGTTCAATAACCTTGCCAACCAGTCATCATCTTCCATCGGCGACATGAGCAGACCTACCAGCTTCCTTGGCCCTGCGACCGCTCTGGCGGACGAGCTGGGCGACATGAACACGCTGGCATCCGCCGTGGACTATACCGATGCTGCGACGATGACTGACTGGTCGCCCAACAGCGCCGCCAGCGACCGCGACCGTGACGAGGTCGGTTCACCGTCTGCTGTCCCGCCCATGATCATGACAACGGCTGCAAGTACAGGCTCGATCGCTTCTGCAGAGCTTGAGACTCCCAAGCGCGCCGTGTTCGGCGAGACAACCCAACTCAACATCAACGACACCGACTCGCCTATGACCGTCACTGGCGAGACAACGCCGACCAAGAAGAACGTGGCTCTACCTCCCAGCGCGCTGAGCCGCACTTTCATCCGCTCGCCATCGATGGATCTTGGAGACGAGACGACCACGGACGCCGAGACTGACTATGCAGACGCTCGTGAGAGCGTCGGCACGATGACCCCTCGAGACAGCATGTCTGAGCTCCCGACCGACACGGAGGCATATGCCACCGGCCAGGAGTGGCAGACTGCGGAGTCAACAGCGGACTCGGACTCGGACGACGAAAACCGAACGAGGAACCTTACGATCAATGGCTTTGGACTGGGTCTCGCGGGCGCGGCGGGTGGTTACGCCGCGGCGAGACACGCGCACCGAATGGCCAGCAGGGATCGACTGTCTCCTGGGCCGGAGCGGGTCGTGGAGGTGGAGAAGATCGTCGAGGTGCCTGTCGACCGCATTGTCGAGGTGGAGAAAATCATCGAGGTTCCGGTAGACCGCATTGTTGAGGTCGAGAAAATTGTCGAGGTGCCAGTCGACCGCATCGTGGAGGTCGAGAAGATCGTGGAAAAGATCGTGGAGGTGCCGGTGGAGAAGATTGTCGAGGTTGAGAAGATCGTGGAGGTCCCGGTCGAGAAGATTATCGAAGTCGAAAAGGTCGTCGAGAAAATTGTCGAAGTCCCGGTGGACCGGATCGTCGAGGTTGAGAAACGGGTCGAGGTCCCCGTCGAGGTCGAGAAGATTGTTTACGTCGACAAGATTGTCGAGATCGAGAAACTGGTCGAAGTGCCTGTGGAGAAGATTGTCGAGGTAGAGAAAAGAATCGAGATCCCAATCGAGGTGGAGAAAATCGTGGAGGTCCCCGTCGAAAAGATTGTGGAAAAGGTCGTCGAAGTCGAAAAGGTGGTGGACCGAATCATGGAGGTAGAGAGAATCGTCGAGGTGCCGAAGATCGAGGAGAAAATAGTCGAAGTGGAGAAGATTGTGGAAGTACCGGTCGACCGGATCGTCGAAAAGATCGTCGAAGTCCCAACCATCGTGGAACGCTTCGTCGACCGTGAGGTGGAGGTGCCCAAGATTGTCGAGATCGAGAAGATTGTCGAGAAGCACGTCAACGTCGACCGAGAGGTTCCCGTCGAGAGGATCGTCGAGGTCATCAAAACGGTCGAGGTGGAGAAGGTGGTGGAGAAGATCGTGGAGAAGCCTGTCGAGGTGATCAAGGAAGTGCCGGTTGAGAGAATCGTAGAGGTGGAGAAGGTTGTGGAAAAGGAGGTGGAAAAGCTTGTCGAGAGGGTGGTGGAAGTCCCTGTCGAGGTGATCAAGGAGGTGGCGAAGATCGTCGAGGTGCCTGTGGAAGTCGTCCGAGAAGTCCAGGTACCGTTCGAAGTCATCCGCGAGGTAGAGAAGCGGGTGGAGGTGCCTGTTCATGTGGAGGTGGAGAAGATCGTCGAGGTCCCCGTGGAGAAGATCGTGGAACGCATCGTCGAAGTGGAGAAGATCGTCGAGGTCGAGCGACGTGTCGAGGTACCAGTCGAGGTCGAGCGCATAGTCGAAAAGCGGGTCGAGGTGCCGGTTGAAGTGGAAAAGATCGTCGAAAAGGTTGTCGAGGTGCCGGTCATGGTCGACCGAATCGTCGAGAAGCGTGTCGAGGTCCCTGTCGAACGCATCGTTGAGAAAATCGTCGAGGTGCCGGTCGAGCGCATAGTCGAGCGCATTGTCGAGGTCCCAGCCAAGCGACCCGAGACCAACGACGGCCACAGCCAGACCGATCCTGTCGCTGGCATTCCCGTCTCACCGAGTGCGCCAGCCGCCGACGTGGGCCTGTTCCGGGTTGCGGCCGGAGGCAATTACGACTTCCTCAAGGCCCCGCCCGCTGCTAGCACGTTCGGCAGCAAGCAGGCTCACCGCACGTCCATCAACACCTTTGGCGGCAACGATTCGGGTACCGAGGGCTTGCCGTCCATTCGCGGGCTTTCGCCAGCGCCTGCTATCGATGGCTTACCGTCGCCGACCGAGTCCGCCCCTGACAGGTCAAGACCGCCTCTGATGAACCTGCCGCCGCCTCCTTCAATGCCGCCTCCTCCTACGGCAGTCAAGAAGATGTCAACCGGGCCACCACCTCGGCCGCAATCGCCTCCCCTTGACGAGTATGCCTCTCGAGGTGCTACACAGACGGCCGCCGCCAATCGACGAACATCGCAGCGACAACCGCCTTCTGCAGCCACTGGCGCAATCCGCTCGTCGTCCGCCATGGGCCCGCCCGAGGGTGCATCGCGTCAGCCTTCCCGCAGCTCATTCCGTCAGAACACAGGTAACTCAACCGTCAGGGATGAGGCGGCATGGGCTAAATCGCGCGAGAGCGTCAAGCGCCGGGCGACAAAGGTCATCTCGGGGCCGAATACCAACGAGCTCAATTCCGCTGCTTCGAGCATCATGGGCTCGCACGAGAACGCCAGCATGTCGTCGCTCGGTAGCATGCACCAGGCTCCCCGCGCGTCCGCGACAACGGGCGCTACTGACCCGGTCACCATCCACGCCATCACGCAGACGATGATCGGCGAGTATCTGCACAAGTACACGCGACGGGTTGTCGGCAAGGGCCAGAGCGAGAAGAGGCACAAGCGGTTCTTCTGGGTCCATCCGTACACCAAGACATTGTACTGGAGCTCCGAGGACCCAGGCAGCGGTATCGCGTCAGAGTCGTCGGCTAAGAGCGGTATGTGAAACTGTGCTGGCATAGACTTCAAGCTGACAGCAGTATTCATCTCGAGCGTGAGGGCAATCGAGGACCCGAACGTCCAGCCCCCGGGTCTGTTCAGTAAGAGCATCATTGTCGCGACACCCGGTCGGGAGATTCAGTTCACCGCGCCCAACCAGGAGCGCCACGACCTCTGGATGCAGGTGAGTGATTGTCAAAACGCGCAAGTACAGAGCTGACCTCAGGCGCTTTCCTTCCTGCTGCAACAGCCCGCGCCGGGTTCGAGCAACGTCGACAACGGCACCGTCAATTCCGCGACGATGCGAGCGTCTTCGTCCTCTCACTTCCTCGCTGCAGACGAACAAGGTCGACTGGCCATGCCCCGCTCGCCGATGTCTGTGCGCAGCTTCAACTCGTCTCAGCGAGACCTGACGACTCCCAAGGCGAGCCATATTCGCCCGGCATCCGCGCTGTCAGCACGACACGAAAATGCCATGCGCAAGAATGGCTCTACGATGGGCAAGAGGAAGGGCACGGCTGCGTACGATTACATGCAACGCCACGGTGCGCCCGCGACCATCCATGGCGGTCACCGCTTCAAGGGCTCGTACAAGGGACAGCCTTTCGCGGACGACTTCGACGTGGTCATGCGCGACGATGGAGACGACCAGGACGTCTCTTTTGAGGGCATGGATAACGTCCGAGGTGAGCGGGAAGGACGCTGGCTTTTGATCTTAGCTAACGGGCAGCATGCTGCGATGGCAAGCACCTCGTCGGCGGAAAGCACCACCACGGACACAACCACGATACGGTCCACAGTCACAGCCGTACACAGGATGCGGGCCAGACGCCGGGCCGATCACAGACCCCATCGCTGCGCGCCTGGTCGATGCGGTCCCGCCGCACCAGCAATGCGTCCGCCAAGCCAGGTTCGATGTTCCTCAAGAAGGACAACGACGATGCGAGCCTGCATTCATTGGCGCAGAGGTCCAAATCGGCGCTGGGGATGAGGAGCGTTCCGGGCAGTCCGACTCTACGCAAGGCTACGTCGTAGTCTGACTGACCTGTGCTTGTGGAGGAGGACGAGGGGCGGGTTTGTGAGTGATCGAGCGGTGGCTGGATAGTTCAGAATCCGAGATGGTTCGGAGAAGTGTAGGTGAGGACGTCTGCTTGGTTACTTGTATCATCATTCTTAGCGATTGCGATATTCATACACATGCTTTGGGTAATGCTACACTGTTGGCTCAATGAACAGGCGCGGGGCATGCAGAAGCTGCTGACGTGATCACACGACAGGGCAGATCAGGGCTGTCCAGGCACCACGGCGAGCGACATCAGATGCTCGTTGCGCTTCGCGCGACCAGCCATGGCCCAGCTAGGCGCAAAGACGATTGGAGTGGGCTTTGCTCGTCAGGCGAAGCGGAAGTACTCCCAGCCGACCCAGTTGGCGATGACGAACCATGCCGTCGTCGGGACCAAGAGCGGGACGAGGTACTTGTAGTGCGAGTCTGCGTCGAGTGCGGCGAGGAGCTGTTCATGAGCTTGATGCAGTGTATCAGCTTCAAGAGCTCACACCCGAGAGGCCCGGAATACGAGTCTACCTGTCAGCCTTGGGCTTCTCAAAAGTGCACGCACTCACACCGGCGGGCAGGAAGTAGCTGATCAGGAGGCCGGCGGAAAGGACCGAGATGGTTAACCAGAGGGCGGCCAATGCGTACAGCTTGACTACGCCCTGCGCGCCTTGCGTGTGGCCATGCTTGCTGCCTCGAGGAGCATACCTGCTCATGGGTACCGGTAGGAATGCTTCAGAGCTTCGCCCAAGCGAGTCATGCGCTGTGTATCTCGAGGTGAAGCGCAGTTGGCGAGGCGGCTAGTGATGAGGACGATGTCAACAAACTCTGAAACTCGATTGAAACGCAATGCAATGTCCATGTCGCACCGTTCCTTTTGCCCTTGCACCATCCTCCATCGACGACCATCCATCCTCTACACGCTCCCACAGTCCGCAACTCTGGCCTCTCCCTTGATCACTGCCATACACTGGACACTTCCACACCTTCCGATACGGCGCGACCATCAAATCACGACGTAGCGATCATGCGGGGCTGACGTGCGGAGGAAACATTGTCGACTGCCAGCGAGAGAACGTGCACCGCCCCGGCCACCATCAAGAGGGCTCTTTTGGGAGCGGTTACGGGCCCAGCGGGCAGCTATAAGCCTTTGTAGTCGCATGGGGAGCGGATAAGCAGGCATTGCGACTGCAGGAGTGAATCGTGTGCTGAAGCAAATCCCGTCCACGGCAGAGACGACGGCCGACAACAACACTGGACGGAACCATGGCTCACTCTCAACCGCCCACGCCGCTGTTGCGTGTTCGGCCCGCGCCAGCTCCACCGAGCCCGACTGCTCATCGCGCGGACGTCTCTTCGGGGGATGCAAATGTCCTGTCGAGGCTGCATGCACTGTTCAACAGCCACTCATCTTCAACAGGCGAGCCGACCGCGAGCGACGCGGGCTCATTAGGCCTCAGCCGGGCAAAGACGTCGCCGGCGACAGGCGGGATGCTTTCGCCGCAAATCTCACCCGGCACCGTCATCGAGAGGGACAGCATCAAGATCCTCGTCGTGACATGGAACATGGGCGATGCTCTCGTAAGCTGCCCGTGCATAGCTGGCTCCAACTCACACGCAGCCCAAAGGAGACTTGTCTGTCCTGTTCGGCGACGTACCCAATCACGTCCCTTCTTCCCCTTCGCCGACTATCCCGCAGCTACCGAGAGAGAACATTCACCCGTACCACATCGTTGTGGTTGCAGGCCAGGAGTGCCCCACGCATTCGGGCGTGCCCCGCGGCCTGGGCGGAGGAATAATGAAGGGAGTGCACGTCCGCGCGGCGCACAGGAAGGAGAAGGAAGAGAGGAGGAAGGAGAAAGAGGATGAGATGGGCATGTCGCTGGAGGAGGGGTATGGTGGACTACGTACGCCGCAGATGGAGACGGACGAGGACGCAGAGGACGATTCGAGAGGGGCAACCCCTTCGCCCACGCCAAACACGACGCCGGTACAACAAAAGCACCAGCAACAGCAGGGTAACAAGGGATGGAGTACGATGCTTGACGGTGAGCACGAGAGACCGTCACGGCCAGCAAGAATGAGCTCACGGCAGATTGGTTCTGCGGACCTGTGGGCCGAGAGGACAAGAATGGATTACCTGGGTCAACACCATCCCCGGCCGAATCACCCTTGCTTCCCCCCGCCGCCCCCTCTACGGTTCCTCCTCCGCTCGATGGACTTCTAGCGCCAGCACTGTTGCGGTCATCCTCCGCCCCCGGCGTGATCCCCTCCTCTATAGAGCCGCTGCTGATTCCTCCCGCGAGAATCACCTCAGGTACACTCACGCATTCTCCACTAGCCCGATCCGCCTCCTCATCTGCCTCCGAATCGTCCGCTTCGTCGCCCGAGGAGAATCATTCGTATCTGGCCTCTCAGACGTCGCCGTCACCTCCTTCACCGGGACCACTCCGGCCAAAAGCAGCCACTACAAGCAGACGCGAACGACCCGCGATCGTCATACCCAACGACGAGCCCGAGCGCACCAGGGACGGGGAGAAGTGTTACTTCCATTTGGTGAAGGAACGGCTGATGGGGATGTACCTGTCAGTGTACGTGTACAAGGGGTGCGAGAATCTCGTTCAGGGTGAGCATAGGTCGTGCCGCTATTCCGGCGTGTACCCCGAAGGAGCTCATGCGTAGGCGTCGACAAGGACTTTGTAACGGCCGGTTTGGCCGGAGGCAGAGTGGGCAACAAAGGCGGCATGTGCGTGTGATGTTGCTTTCCGCCAATGGTCCACTGACGCGCCAGAGGGATCAGCCTGAAACTCGCGGACCATCGGTTTCTCTTTGTCAATTCTCATTTGGCCGCGCATAGCGCGCGGGTGTCGGCGCGACTTGCCAACATCGCAAAGATCAAATCTGAGCTGAGGCTGGACTGCTTCCTGCCCAAGGATGATCCTCGGGCTGCGTCGGAAGGTGTGTCATCCGCATGCGGAATGAGGTGCTTGCTAAGGGCTCAGATCTGACCGACCGGTTCGACTCGGTGTTCTGGTGTGGCGACTGTAAGCAGCTTTCAGCCCAGTAGTGACGCGCGCTGATTTGCAGTGAATTTCCGCCTCGACCTGTCCCGATTACATGCCGAGTGGCTGGTGGAGCAGAAAAGTGAGGAACGCGTGTTTTCAACATATAGAGCTGACGATCAGAATACGACGAGGCATTGATGTGGGACCAGTTGAAAGGAGCGATGCGGGATCCGGAGAAGAATCCCTTCCCTGGCTTCCACGAGCATGACATCGATTTTCCGCCCACGTTCAAATACGATGTGAGCCAATGTCAAACTTGAACTGCGCGGGCCCGCTAACATCGAGGTGTGGCGGTCAATCAAAGCTACAAATCGGGAGCTCAGGCGAAGTCGACGACGCAGAGGCACACTGGAAGGCAGGAACGCCCGGCGGCCAAGCGCGGCGGAGTTGGGGATTCATGGCGGTCCGAATGCGGCCCTGTCGCATGTGCCCGAGGCCGACATGGAGGAGCACGAGGAGGGTCATGAGCACAATGCGGGAAACGGCAGCGACGACGACGTGCGGACCATAGCGTCGCGGCGGTCATTCGAGTCGAACGGGGCCGGAGGCTACACCTCGGCCGGACCATCCACTGCCGGGACGGACATGGACGACGAAGAGGATTTCTCGACGTCAGTGGACGCATCCGCGTACGGCTCGCGGCACAAAGCACTCGAGGTGGCATTGAAGGAGAAGACGAAAAGGTTCCTTGGTCTCGTCAAGATGGATAAGGTGTTGTCGCCATCTCCATCGCGGAGGAAACTGGCCCGGGCCGCTGCGCAGAAACGTAAGGAGAAATTACCGGCCGAGTTCGACTTCAACTCCCGACGGACGTCGGTGTCATCTATGGCGTCTGTCGAGCCGACTACGCCTGCTCCCACGGAGGCACCGGGCAGGATCTCGACGAGCTCAAACCGTTCGATCGCAGAACATGCGCTCGGGCCGCCTCGACGCCCGTCTGACTCAAGCTGGATGTCCACGTCGCCTAACCAGCCAATGCGACGCAGATTCTCGGTCCTCAAGCGGACAGTATCGAGCCGATCTAGCAACAACGACGGACGCAGCGCAGACTCACACGAGCCGGCCGCAGAGGACATTGATGACAACGTGGATTACCGGGAAGGGGTGTATGATTCGTCGAAGAAGCAGAGAGTGCCGAGCTGGGTGCGTGGTGCCGAGGATATCGGGGCGAGGATCTGACGTACAGTGCGACCGGGTGTTATGGAAGTCGATTGTCACACCGGATCCCGAGATACAGCACAAGAGCCTGCCGTCGGTACCCGATGGAGCACACCACGAACGTGGAAGCAAAGGATTCGGCCGGCTCTCACATGCTTTCGCGAACTTTGGCGAACACCTCAAGCTGTCAATGACCAGAACTGGGTCATTCGACACGCAAGAGAGGGCGAATCTACACCTCAATCGATCTTTGCCGCCGACTCCACCTGCCGAGCCCCCTGTCGAATACGTCGCCTCGCCCGAGACGAGTCCTGTCGCGCACGCCGCCGGCTTACCGAAAGTCGATGGAGCCCTGCAATCTCCGTTGCGGAGCTCGCCCGTCGGCGGAACTGCAGCCAGCAGATCGCCGGTCCATGCGCGCTTAGCCTCGCGCACCCGTTCTGGCTCAGCGGCTGCCCATCCACTACTCGACGCCAACTCGGTCCTAGCCAGTCCGCCCGCCTTCCCCAAGATCACCTTCGACCCAGCCCTACCGGCCGACGCGGACCGTTCGGAGATCCCGACTTCGAGGCGCCGCGCCAATTCCGCCAGCATCCCCGGCGAAGCGGGCATTTCGAGTAAGACGCTGATGAAACGCTCCTTGTCCGCCTCATCCCATCATGGCATCGTACTCGGGTCCCTGCCCACGGATGACCGCACGACGGAACCCAAGCCGCAAAGGTCGACGTCGGGCGGTTCCCTCAGCCGCAGGACCAAGACCCTCGAGGTCGACCCAAGCCCACCGATGGCCCGCCCGCCCCCTCCCAGCCATATCTCTACGGGGTCTGTGCCGGGTGTGCAGGGCCACCATACCGAGGATCGAAACTCGTTTGTCAAGTTCATCAAGGATCTGCCGGGGTGGCTGCATGTTCGGTCCACGCCGCATCATGAGACCGCGGAGCTGCCTGTGCCGTCATCGCCGTTTGTGAGGCCCCGGCGGCATCAGCATGGCGAGGTAGAGTGCCTGCATTACGGCACGATTGACGATGCTGGGTGAGTCGCGCATGCGTTGTGCGAGTCGGTGCTGATGGACAGGATGAGGCAGCTGGAAGGGAGATCGTAAGTTGCTGAAGGAGAAAGCGAAGTACTAACGGCAGGGACCATCGACCGGCTATCTTTGCGGCGGCAGTGTATGTAGGAGAGTGACGGAGGGTGACGGGAGTACGATACACACATAGACTAATGCGCTTATAGAGCAACAGATGTATCCATAGAGCATCGTGCGTGATCTGGAGCAGCTAATGGTTCACAGGCGTGCACTTCCGCTTTGCTGCCTTGCGAGATTACAGCAGGAGACAAGCTCACAGGAGGAACACTCCTATCGCATATCCAAGATCGCCCAAAGTATATACTCGTAATTACAGTCATCCCATGGGCACTCTGGCCCTTTTGCACGTCACTTCATTATATATCGTCTCATCCCGTCCGTCGTCGTGATTGGTTTCATCGGGAAAACGGACTGCGGTCCCGCCGTTATTCGAGCACAAGCATCCGGTCCTGCGTGTGAGCGCAAGGGACGCATGGTCGCGTCGCGGCGACGTACCGATGTCCGCAACTCGCGGAACTATGCCCTTTGCGTCCTGAAGCCCGCAGGTTCTGATGCTGTCGCGCCATACGCCTCGGACACGTCGCACAGCACCGCATCTGCCAACACCGCGCGTCCCTTCCTCGCCGTCGGGGCCTTGCTCCGGGGCGGAGCTGGTCCTGCAGCCATCGCGCTCTTCTCGCCCAAGACGCTCCGACGGATGAGCGGGCTCGCGGCCAAAGACGCCTTCGTGCTGCCGTTACCGACTTCAGAGTCGCGGCGCGCCCTGGACCGCGTGTTCGCAGCGGGCGAGTCGGGGAGGACGAACTTGGGCGGCGGGGCGTTCTCGTCGGTCATTGTCGCATAGGTCTTTCGAGGAGTAGCGCGTGTACGCTTAGCCGGCGATGGGATGTCTGCTTTGCGGGTCGGAGCGGGGATCGTGGTGGATGCGGCGGACTCGTCGACATCGACGAACACCTCGATATGCCTTTTCGTGACTGTCGTCGCGGATCTGGTCGTCGTAGACCGGCGAGCCGAGGCTGACGAATTGCTAGCCAGTCCGATAGTGGTAGGCGCAGACGCGCTCTTCGTCGCGATGGTGGCTTTCGCCTCGCCCAGGACCGTTACGGCTTTGCCCTTCCCCTTGATGGCGGAGGATGAATGACCAGCTGCGGCAGAGGAGCGCAGAGCGGTGGGCTGCAACGCCGTGAGAGCGCGTCGAGAAGCGGCCCCAGTCGATGAAGCGGATTTTTTGCTGGGTGACGAGGTGGTTCCGCCAGCTTTGGACGGGATGTTCGAGCTTGATGCGAGGGCTGATGTCGACTGAACGGGCGAATCGGCGTATATCGAGAATATGGCTCCGCGCTTCTTGGTAATGGGCATTGTGGGTTACTGGCAGGCTATACGTGGTCTACTCTGTACAACAAGTGTAAATGTGAGACTCGTGCTGGTGTTGATGACGTTCTGGACTGAATTGCAAGATGGGAGATGTGATGAAAGCGCTGCGAGATAGAAAGCAATCACGGGTGGAGAATTCCGGCACCAGGGGCGCACGCACATCAGGGTGAAGCGCGGACACAAACATTGACGTGGCAGCTGGCAGATGCTTGATAGATTTGCTTCCGTTAGCAAGCGCCGACCCTCTCGTCGGCGATGCCCGTACCTTACGAGCTACACCGGGATCTCGGGACGTTCGGACCGGTCGCGCGAGAGCCGCGAGTAGCCGAAGGCGACCTGCTCAGGCAGGCGGAGCTCCTGCCGATCATGAGGGACGTACAAATGAGTAAGGATCCACCCGGCGAGGTAGATGGATACCATCAGTGCTATTGATCAAGGATATTCAGACTCTCGTTCTCGCGAACTTTCATTTCAGCCCCTGATCAACAGAAATAGCCGCCATGTCCACGCCCCGAGTCATCCTCATTACCGGCGCATCAGGAGGGATTGGCCGAGCATGCGCCATCGGCCTGTCCAACACGTTCCCGACCGCCAGCGACGACAGGCCACTGGTTTTGATCTTGTCGGGCCGGAGGGAGGGCGAGCTGCAAGCGACAGCCAAGGAGACGCGGGAGGGAACGACGACGGAGATCGTCGTGGGGGATGTGAGCAAGGAGGAGGACGTCGAGAGCATGTTCAAGCTCGTCAAGGAGAAGTACGGCCGGGTGGACGTTGTCTTCAACGTGAGTTGCACTCGAAGCGACCTGAGAGACAAGCTGATGGGCAGAACGCCGGAGTTGACCTGCTCAAGGGTGTTGCCTTGGAAGACTCGGACGCGGCGAAATTCCGACAGGTGATGGACGTGAACGTCATGTCTGCGGTCCTGGTGCGTGTGGATGCGCACGCCTACTCATATTGCGATACTCACGGCAGTGCACGAAAGAAGCTATCAGGGTGATGAAGGAGCAGTCGCCGCAGGGAGGCAGAATCATCAACAACGGCTCAATATCGGCTAGCTCTCCCCGTCCAAGTGAGCACAGAGACCCCTGACGGATCCCTCATGACCTCTGCGCGCCTGCACTCTCTCCTCAAAAGGCTTTCCTGCCCTCTCTCGTTCGAATCTCATTCTCTCCTCTCCCCGCTCACACCAGACTCGGCCGCTTACACCGTCTCCAAACACGCCATCACGGGCCTCACGCGTTCCACCTCGCTCGACGGCCGCAAATACAACATCACCGCCACGCAGATCGACATCGGCAACGCCGCAACGAGCATGGCGGCGTACGCGTCTGCCGGCTCGACACAGGCCGATGGGTCTATCAGGAAGGAGCCGATGATGGCTGTGGAGAATGTTGCCAAGACGATCTCATTCATCTGCGGACTGCCCCAGGAGGCCGACGTGCTGCGCATGGAGATCGTGTGAGTGGTTGTGATGCTGAGCTGGGGATGCAGAGCTAATGGCAGTGCGGCGGGAATGCCGTATATCGGACGAGGTTAGGCTGGCGGTTGACATTGCTGGTCAAAGCGATGTATTTGTACCCTTGCATGGCAAATTTGTTCTATACGGGTATCACTCGTGCAAGTCATTGACCGAGAGCAGACAACTAATATGAGCTGTGGGTGCTGGAGGTGACGGGACATGCGGCCCGGTCGTTCGAAAGATGGGGAGGACAGACGAAGCGACTCAGGCGGTAGCGTTACAGTGGCCGTCCAACTAATTATCACTGCTTCAGCCGCGGGTGTTGCATGGCGCGGAGAGCTAGTGTAATATTTTCGTCATCTTTGAACGCACACAAGCCCGACGATCCGTTCTGGGACGCTCGCTGCATGACCCTGGTTCTATCGTATTCGTTGGGTTCAGAGATACCGTCAAGGAGTGCGGCCTGAATCTGAAACACCTCGGTTTACGAACAACCGAGCCGACCTTCGTTTCGTGTCTTTTGGTTATCGACTTTGAACACTCATTCGTGCACGTCCCATCCCCGACTAACCGACTGCCCGACAAACCGCACAGTTACGAGCCCACAGACTTGCAAACGAAACGCCAATAAGTCCCTCTCTGGCCGCGCTGCATCGTATCCCCGCCCCGAGTCCGCGAGGCCGGCTTGCAGCATGTCGGGTGAGCTCGCTGAGGTCGCTATGTTCACATTACTGATCTCAGGCTTTCAAGATGCTCCGGTCACACAGGGCGAGTCGTTTCGGCACTGTACAAAGGTAATGCTAACACCAGGCATGATGATGGTCCTCGGCGTGACGTCGTTGACAGCGTCTCTTCTCGACATCAAGCCGTACTTCCACCTCCAAATCGTCCCGCACATGACCAAGTATCACCAAGTGAGCAGCTTCTCTCCGATTAGATGAACCTCTCTCGCGATGACACACACGTCAGGCAGGACAAGAGTCTGACACGCAGTTCTGGCGAATACTCGTCCATCCTATTCTTTTTGCGAACTCGACGGAGCTGTTGCTGGGCGAGTTGATGCTGTACAATGCGGGACGGACGATCGAGCGGTGAGTCTGCATGGCAGGTCTAACCTGTACAGACGCTCATCTGCAGGTCGTTCGGTCCGCGCAAGTTCTCGGTCAGATGGCAGAGCGCAGACAAAGGTGTAAAACTCACCATCAGGCATTCGTGCTCATCTCCACGGTCGTGTCTACCTTGCTCGGCCTCGCCGCGATCCTGCTGCTCAAGCCGTTCGGCATCCGCTCGATCCCCGCCGGTCCGTACGGGATCATTTTCAGCTTGTAAGCCGCCGAACAGGGCACTGGACCATCTCGGCTTACACGCAGAATATGGCAGCAATATCGCTCGGTGCCTGTGCTTTACGCGTTCAAGTTGCTCGGCATAGAGCTCACTAACAAATCGCCTTTCTGGCTCATTTCCGCCTGTGTACGTAGATCACGATACAGGGCTTCTCATGAACCAATACAGACCCTGCGAAACACGCCACTGACACACAGCTTGCATACGCTCAAGGCCCTTCTTCTTGCGTCGCCGCTGCCACTGGCCTCATCGCGGGGTACCTGTACCGCACAGACACGCTTCTCCTCCCGTCTTTGCGGCATCGTCGTTTGTTCCGCCCACTCAAGTCATACCGCATTCCACTATCTCTCTACAACCTCCTGGCACGTTTGTTCGAGCCCATCATCGGCCTCAGCACGCCGCCTCGTCGGAGTAATCGCGTCCTACCGGGTCAAATCAGCAATGCCGCGAGGGAGGCGGCTGCGGGGCGCGCAACTTTAGCGAGCTTGTTGGCTGGAGCGGGAGCCACGGCTTCTGGCGCAGGTCGACCTAACACGGGGAATAACATCACTACGAGGCGGAACATTGGCGCGCAGGCCGGTGCGACCAATACGCAGACGACTCCTGTAACGCCGCCGAACACGGTACAGACCGGATCACAAGCTACTGCCAGTCCGATGGCGGCGGCGACGGCAACGCGCGCGGCGGGCACGGCGCGAGCGGCAGGAGCAGCGGTGGGCGAGTGGGTCAGCGAGATGGCGGGCCGGACTGGAGGGACTGCGCGCGGACCGAGCGAGGAAGAGATCGCGACGTTGACTGCGATGTTTCCGAATCTGTCGAGGGAGGTCGTGGTCAGCGCGCTGCAGCGCAAGTGGGTCGTAGGGTCGGCCACAGAGATAGCTTGCTGATGGCAGTGACAACAACACGGCGCGGACAGTGGAAGCGCTACTGCAGGGCGACTGAGCACGCATGGGTCAAGTGCAGTAGTCCTGTGTGCATGTATTGCTGGTGTACTATACAACAATATGGCGTCGATTCTCTCTGCTTATTAGCGCTCCGACGAATATGATGCGCCCTTTTGCACTTGCGCAAGGAAGCAGTACGAACCGGATCGTGGCGCTCTACAGTGTTCCTCATCGCCTGCTCCGCTCAAACCCCTCATTCGTCATTTCTTCCCCTGCGCCTGTCCTCCGCCCGGCAGCCCCGCCTGCATCTCCTCCTCCACGCTCCCCAAGTTCGCGAGCAGCGCGTCCAGCTTGCCCTCGATATCATCCGCAACCAGGCCCGCTGCGTCCATCTGCTGCAGCAGCTCGGCGATCTGGCTCTCGTCCATGTCCTCCTCCCCGCCCGACATCTTGAGCAGCTCGTTGATCTTCTTCAGCTCCGCGAGCGACTCCCAATCGTCTGCATCGAGCCCGTTCGAGCCGTGCGTACTCGTCGAGTCGCGATTGTCGAGCGGGTCGGACGGTGGTGGGCGCTGTAGTGCGTCGAGAGGCTTGGACGGGTTGGCCGAGGTGGAGGTGGGCTCGGCGGGCTGGAGAGCCGGTGAGGCCGCGCCGTCCGATTTGCCGTCATCCGCCTGGCGCGCGGGGACATTCGTCGGCGCCATCGCCTGCGCGACGAGCTCGAGGTCGCTCATGCCTGACATTGTAAACGAGGTGGTGATGGAATCGGGTGAGCAACACATGCCCGCCGAAATGACCTCAGTGCCGAGCCCGCGGCGGGAGAGCTGGCCCGGCGGCGCTTGCCGATGGTCTCCTCTCTGACTGGGGTCTTGCCCAAACGCTTGCGAATGAACCAGACCCGATAGCGCAGGACACCGTGAGAGCGCATACGGAAACAGCAAGAGGCTTGCATGCATGCAAGGGCAGCGAGGAAGCAGCGCATCCGTTCTACTCTGCTAGTACCACCCGTCCCTTCCTCTCGCGATACCGCCTCAAACCCCACTTGCCCACATGGTAGCCCAACAAGATTGCCGCAAAGACCCCCACAATCGCAGCGCCAATGTATCCCGACTGGTCGTTTGCCTGCCAATAAGCACTTCGCCTCCTCATCGACACCAAACGCTCTCACCTTGGCCCAGCCGCGCCACCAGCTCCCCGCCAATCCGCCACCATCCGGATCTTCCGCCGCGGCAGTGCATGACGCGCAGTTCTCGCCTATGAGGCCCATGATCGTGATAAGCGATATGCTGCCGTCAGCTTGATCTGAAGTAGGCCGGTTCGAGCTAGCTGACCTCAGAGCCACGAGGATGGATAGGAGGGTGAGCGTGATGGACAGGGAGGAGATCGTGTTGGCCTTGCTGGCTAGTACGCGTTGTTGGCGCGTCTGCAGGGCTGAAGTACCAGTCTCGACTCGGACTTGTGCGTCTGACGGGACTGCTGAGGCGTTGAGCGCGGGCTTGCTCGAGTCGGACTCCAATTCTGCGTTGGCCGCTGCAGCGACAGCGGGCACCTGCTCGACGGGAAGCCCATCTGCATTGACAACAGGCAAGTTGGGATCAGCCGAGAGAGTCGGGACCAGGCTAGTTTCTTCCTCCGCCAGAGGCGCCTTGTCGTCGTACGTCAACGCGAACTTTGATATCGACGAGTCTTGGCTGGGCCCGGCATATGCGTACAGCATGAGGATAGAATCGAGCGAGTCGACGAGGGTCATTCCCGCCGTGAACTGCTGTTAGGTCTTGTCTTGAGGAGGACTTTTGTGTCAACGAACCAGGAACTGATCGTCAGCCAAGGAGCCACCGTGCGGGTCGCGGGGATTCTTACTGGTAGGATGACAATCTTCCCATGTGAGATCGACTCCCCGTTAGGCCCCCGTTGCGCGACCGCCGAGATCGCCAGCAGAGCAATCGACGAGGCAGTATCGAAGCCTTGTCGTCAGCTTGCGTACTAAACCGCACACGACCGGGCTTACCAAAGCCGAACAGGACGCCGACGGGATACATTTTCCAAGGCCGGTCGACCGAGCGGAGAATGGGGCCGATGATGCGCACGAGGCATCCTCCACCGTGAATCTTACCCTCGTCCTGTTCTTCTACGGGCATTCCGAGGGCTTGAGACCGCTTGATCCGCCGCCGATCTTTGACCGCTTGGACGAGGTAGAAGATGTTGATGCAGGCGATGAGGAAGAGGAAGGACGCGGAGACGGACGCGCCGACTATACCGCCGACGGAGCCGACTCCTGGATGTCAGCCTTGGTGCGGGAGACGGGGCGGCACAGCGCACGATCAAGCTTGTCATAGATGTCCACGCTGCCGTCAGAGCCGGCTCGTGATGAAGTATAATGTAGTTGCGACGCGCTCACCTGATGGCGATGGCTATGTTCACGACGATGACGATAGTCGAGTGTCCAAGCGAGAACCACAAGCCTGGACCTTCAGTTCCCTGCGCCACAATCAAGCAGGCATGTACTCACCGCAAGTGATCGGCAGCTGTCCCAGACTGACGAGCTGTCTCGTGGCATTGTCAATAGCGGAGATGTGGTCTGCGTCCAGACCTGTCGTTCAGCCATTTCCCAGTCGGCCCGCGTCCGAGCCAGCTAGCTCACCATGTCGAAGTCCGATAGTCTGCCGTCAGTGAGGTACATGACGCGGCAGCAGAGATGCGCACCCATGCAAGTAGAGCCAGACCCATGATCCCATCTGTCTTGGTGTAGGCAATGCCCGCAGCGATCCATACCGCCGCGTTAGCCAGCAGTTCGCCGGAGACAAGCGCTATCGCCCGCCCGAGCAGGGTGAGCTTCTTGCCCCGAAGCGAAGCGAGCTTCGACATGCGCGTAGTCAAGCAGCAGTAGAGATGACGATGGTCAGATGTCGCGACCCTCTTGAGCTCCTCTGATCGGTCCAATAGGGAGGGAAGATGTGGCTGGATGGCGTGTATGTGCCAGTACTAATTGGGCAGCTCGCTATCGCCTGCAGCAAGCAGCCATTAAGGAACAGCCGAAGCAGCGGTAAACGCGTCTAGCCGATGAAACCGGCGGAAGGGGCACTCGGGACGGGATCAAAATCGCCAGACTGGCGGCAAGATGTCGCTTAGTCAGCCAGCTGACCGACATCTCCACACTCGTCCGTTCAAAGCTTGTTCGAATACTGGTCCAGTTGCACCTCTTTCATATCCATCAACCATCATCGCATGCACTGGTTATAGCATTGCAAGCACAGTGAACCAAGTAGCTTGTGACCAACATGGCCGCAGCAGCATCGTCTGCGCCTCTCGACCCGATGCTTGGCCGCGCGGTCGACTTTGTCCGGCCCGACTTTCATCAAGTCAACCTGGACGTCGAGACATATCTGAAGAACGAGCGGGGGTTCAAGCTTGATTCGGGTGAGCCATCGTTTCCTCTGTCTCATATATCCTCACCCACGCGCCATGACGCGCTGCACGAGGAGACTACCATTCCTCTTCCGCCGTGAGCAGAACAACTAACGCCAGACGACCAAATATGCCGCCTCTCCCTCCTCCCGCCCGGCTGTCCCCTGCCCCCCTCTCAGTGCCCCTACCGCCATACAACTCCCTCCCCAGCAAACTTCAAACCCCCTCCACCACTCCCGACGCACCCTCGTGAACGCGAAAAGAAGACGACAGTGTGCAAACATTACCTGCGGAACCTGTGCAAGATCGGCGACAACTGCGAGTACACGCACGACTTCAACCTCCGCACCATGCCCATCTGCATCTTCTTCGTCAAGACGGGGAAGTGTGAACTCGGAGGAGAGTGCTTGTACTTCCACCCACGGGACAGGAGGGTCGAGTGTCCGGATTATAACAGGGGGTTCTGTCGATTAGGTGAGTTGCGGGCGAGGCGACGCCGCGAATATGAGAGAGAGGGTGTTCAGCGGGAGCTGCTCAGCTCCTCCTGCTCAAAGCGCGATCTCGGCTTTGCTCGTCGGCATGCTCAGAACGAAGATGCTAACTCCAGGTCCCGAATGTCCGCGCAAACACATCAGGCGTGTACCGTGCGGGGCATACCTCGCCGGATTCTGCCCAGACGGACCAGAATGCAAGCTCTCCCAGTAAGTATCAGACTTGACGACTGATCTTGTCAAGTAAAGCGCACACTGACATACAGCCCATCACCGACACGCCCGCCACCAGAATCATACATAAATCCAACCCCACCCGACCCCAAACAGGCCGGTCCCCCTCCGCAGTTGCCCGCAGGATACGGCCGATGGCGGGAGTACAGGTACGACCCCAACGCCGTCATCGTCCCTGCTCCGGCATGGCTCGAGGGCGGATCGCTCTCGGGCTGGAGGGCCGGAGGGTTCTTATCTGGAAATGCGCGGAGAGGGGAGGGCGGCGATGGTGGAGACGGCGGACAGAGGAGAGACGGTGGCGGAGGAGGTCGTGGAGGAGGCGGGGGAGGTGGGGGCTGGGTCAAGGATCTCAGCACCATCTTGTGTTTCGTAAGTGATAACGCCTCGCACGGTTCGGTAGCGCCATCGCCGGATCGACCGAGGGAGTCGAGCTGACGGCAGCGATGCAATCAGCATGGCCATTTCGCGAATGCGTGCCCCAACCAGGCTGTTCCGGGCGATCGGGGTGGCTTGAAGAAGAGAAGGGAAGACGAGTAGGAGACTGGACCTGTTACGAGCCAAGAAGGCACTGGACTCGGAAAGTCCTCCGGCGAGGTTACGAACAGTATTTTGACCATACATCGTGTTGACATATTACATGCATCAGCTTAGCACCAGAGCTGACAGGGCGGAACAAGATGAAGTGTGCAGCTTTGTAATGTCGCAAAGGGTAGCGGGGCGATGCGCGGAAGATAAAGAGGTGTGGTGACAGGACAGGCCCAGCGGCGCCACTGGTCGTCTCCCGTGACTTGACGACTCCTACTGAGGCGATCAGGTGGCTTCCCGTTAATTGCTCTCACGCAGTCTCCCCGACAGGTCGCGAGCTTCCTCGAAAGTCTGCAAGCAATCGTACACCATGCACGCACCCTCCCGGACCCTTCCGCACTGGCTACGTGCACCTGCGACGCTCTGCAAGCCCTCACATGACATCTGAAGGAGAGCAGTGATAATGCAGCCCAGACCCGACTTCACCGTGACTGCGTGGCGCAACCTCCCCCTAGCTGCTACCTGGATCTCTATACCTCTAGCTATCGACTCGAGCAGCATGGTCCATCTCCCCACTGAGATCTGGGCACGGGCACTCTCTTTCCTGCACAAACCGCCTCCAAGCGAGGAAGCGGAGGATCCGGTGATAGCACAATGGGCGGACTACTCCCAAGCCGACCTCGCGCGGTGCATGCGCGTCTCGTCAGTGGGTACCAGCACAAGTCACTCCGCCATGCGGCTGCTCACCATATTGACTGCAGGTCTTCTACTTTGCCGCTTCGGCACACCTGTACCGCTGTCCCACAACCAAAGACCTACCGCTCTTCCTGTATGGCGCGCGCGTGGACCGCACATGTGCCCAACAGCCTGATACCGCGTCCGACCTTCCTTCTCATCGCGGCAGCTTCCATACAGAGGACAGTACCGCGCACGGTGCCCCTCGCGGCTGCTGCGCCACACGCCGGGTCCGAGAGCCGAAAGCCGACTTACTTGCACTGGTGCAGCGCCTGCACATCCTTCAGCCCGCGGTGGACATCCCGCGCGATATCAGCCTCCGACTCGCCTTCGGGGGCTGGACCGCACTCGTCAAGGCGGACCACGCTATCGTTTGGTCAGCGGCACTGCGGATCATGCAGCCCCTCACCGCGCTGCTGAAGAGCGGGATCCTGTCTCAACGGCCTCTGCCCAACTTGTCCCGCGTGACCGTGGCGTCATGCAACGAGTACACCTGGCGGTCACTCGAGCTCCGCGGGACGAGCATACCTGCCTTCGAGACTTTGTTAAGCGACTGCCGACGCGTCATCCCGGCTCTGATCGCTGCTCTGGGGCCCGGAGACCGGGAACGGAGCGGGGTGGACGTGGAGTGGGTTCAACAAGCTACGCATGGTCCGTTCGTCCTTCCCGCTGCGCGCCTTGTCGACCTCGCTCCTCGACCACTGGACAACCCCGGCAGAAGTATCACCGATGGCGATGGAGGGTATGGGATCACGTACATCACCGACCAGCGCGGAAGAGGCTGCTGCTTTCCGCCGATCGTCAATGGTTCTCGGAATGTCATCATATATGGGCAGCCGCAGAGGGAGCGCCGGAGGAGCAATCAGGACCTGGTCAAAGGGGTACTGAAGATGCTCGGGGAAATAGTGCAAGGCTTCGACGAAGACCTGAAACACGGGACGGTGGTTGTGCTCAAGGGGCTACTTGAACCCGAGCGAGAAGAATCAGGAGACGGGGCTCATGCCCGGAACGCAGTTGCTAGCAGGCAGAAAGCTGGACCGAGGTCGTTGGAGGGCCGGGCACTCTCGTCGCAGCTGAATGAGGCGGCTGGACCGAGATGGCAGGGGCGGATACAAGTCCGCTAGCGAACGCAAGTCTGCTAGCCCTTTCTCGGTGTCCGAAGCGAATACTTGAGCAGACCGGTGGGGTCATCTCGCTGGAGGCAGCAGGTATGCGACAGTAATCGCAACATTGTTGTTGATGAGCATCGCCCCAGAGACGCGTTGCTGGCCAGTACTCGAGTACGGACACTGCCCAGCTGCATTCAGGACGGCAGGCGTAGGTATAGCCGGGATGGCCGAAAGCCCGGTGATCCCGCGGAAGGACGACTCCCGAGTTGCACAGCTGCCGCGCCCAGTTGCCTCTTCTCCGCGTGGAGCACTCTAGCCGTTTCATACCCATCACTGGACCATGCATGCGACAGCCATCACGTACGCCCGCCGGTCCTATCCGTACGCTCGCCGGTCCTATCCGCACGCTTGTGCATCAGCTGCTGGCTGCTGGACGGTATGTAGGTGTGCAGCCGTGCGATGTGTGACTGTCATTGATTCGAAACTGTGAACGGTCCACAGACCTCGACGCGAGGTACATAGCAGCCTATGTGCCCGTTGAATCCCGACCTGTGGTCGCACATCCTCTCCTTCCTGTACAGAGATCCACCAGGCGAAGGAGAGGTTGATCCGCTCCTGGAGCGATGGGGCGATTACTCGCAGGATGACCTAGCGCGGTGTATGCGGGTCTCGAC
The DNA here is from genome assembly GCA_000442785.1 of Papiliotrema flavescens NRRL Y-50378. NCBI lineage: Eukaryota > Fungi > Basidiomycota > Tremellomycetes > Tremellales > Rhynchogastremaceae > Papiliotrema > Papiliotrema flavescens. The sequence continues at coordinate 112,306 of CAUG01000432.1, forward strand.
GGTACGTGACCGGAGTCAGGCCTGGTTGCGCAACTGACTTTACAATGGCGCCCGTCTCGGTAGCTCTGACCACCCGCTGATGGCCAGACCTTTCACGATGCAGCATCCTCACATCTGTACCGCTCACCGACTGTCTTGTCCTTGCCGCTCTTGCTCTACGGCACTGGCCGCCCCTCGAACAACAGCAGCAGCGGCGTCGAAAATGACGACGACCGCAATCCTATCCGCACCGATCATCGCGCCAGCAAGCTCCACCTGCTCAGCCTCGTCCGACACCTGCACATCCTCCAACCCAAAGTCTTCATCTCGTCAGACATCGCCCACCGCATCGCCTTCTGGGGCTGGTGCGCCCTCGACGCCGAAGACAAGGGGATCGTGATCGAAGAGGTCCAGTCCGTGCTCGGCCCCATCGCGGCATTATGGACCGGCAGGACTTTGCTCTGCGCAGCGGCAGCCCAGGAACAGACAAGCGGCAGCATCGGCCGTCCCGGCAAGCTGTGCGAGATCGAGGCGCAGGGGCTCATGCCCAGCCTCACACGCGTGGAAGTGTCCTCGTGCGACCACTACACCTGGCAGTCACTCGACTCTGGCGGGGGGACCATCCGGGCGTATCAGGACCTCTTGGCGGACTGCCGGCAGGTCATTCAAAACCTTCTGATTGTTCATCCTCTGA
>CAUG01000432.1:112988-173050 GCA_000442785.1 Papiliotrema flavescens NRRL Y-50378
CGGAATGGGTACAGCGGACCGCGAACGGCCCGTTTGCGTTCCCTCGGACGCGGGTCGTCGACCCGAAGATTGACCTGGGCGGGCGGAGCGGAGTGTTCGATGGCACATTCGAGGTGGCGCTGGTTGCGGATCTGCTACTCGAGGTGTCGTGTTACCCGCCGCTGTTGAGTGGGCTGTGGAACCAGATCCGCCTGAGGCGGCCCATGCGGGAGCGGCTACGTACCGCGGAGGTCTTGCTCAAGATGCTTGATTACGTGGTCGAGGAGATTGAACTTCACTGCCATGGCGAGTTGAAGGACGATACCATTGTTGATTTCGTGGGGTTGTTCGAAGTAGAGGCGGCGAGTCTTGAAGAGGAGCTTCAGGGACTGGCGGGAAGCGAGGACAGTGAGGTTGATCAGGGGATGCGTCGGAAAGAGAACCAGGTCGAGTCGGAGAAGGTCGAGGCTGAGAAGACAGCGTTGTTGCGGGAGATCGACCGGGCTGTGGAGCCAAGATGGAGGGGAAAGATATACCTCAGTGCGCGCCGCCCCAGCTGGTAGTCCGTACTCTCTTGAGCTGTATCAGCTCGGCTCGCTGTCAGGCTTTGCTTCCCAAGGCGTACAGCCTGGCTGGATCGTCAGATCGTCAATAGTTACATACAATCTAGTATCGTCGCAGCAAAGCAGAATGCGCTCTATGCCAAAAGTCGTGTCGCGGTCGCTCCCATACCGCATGCTCCACTGCTTCACAGCTCCACTGCTCTCCGCAGTCCCTGCCCCTGCCGGTACACCTATGCCGACGTGTCCATCGAGTCACCGCCGAGCCCCTTGGCCCGCAACGTCTCCTCGACCTCTTTGCGCACGTCCACGTCGTCCTCTTTGATGTAGCTGTCGTTCCTGCGCGTCAGCTCTCGGAGGCTGGCCCCAGACGGTAGATGCCCACTTCAAGCTCTCCTTGTACTTCTGGTCGACCGATTGCAGCAGCGTCCGCAGGTTGGCGAGGCCCTTGCGCAGGCAATCCACAGCTGAAAGGTTGTCTGCGGTCAGTATTTTCGCAGTCACAAAGCGTGACAGAAGTTGATCTGCCTCGCTGCACTTACCGTACATCTGGATCCGGAGGTGGATCTTCGGTTCACTCGGGTGCGGGGCGGAGTACCCGCAGAACTCGACGTCGGGGCTGGACGTGAGCTCATTGACACGTATCCAGAATCGCGAGCTCACTCCTTCATGATGATCCACCTGAGAGCGTTGCCGAGCGTGTGGTCCTCCTGCCACAGGCAGAACGTGCAAGCCGAGTAGTCCGATTCGTGTCCCGGGAGCTGGCGTCAGCTCAGTAAGCCCCGGGCTCATCAACCCGGCTCACGATGGTGATCTTCTCCTTGTCCAGCCCTGCCGAGACTGACTGCAAGAGCTGTCCGGCGTTGTCGAGCGCTGCGATCTGGATACCTGCGTCGGCCATGTTGTGTGTGTGGGAGGTTTGGTGATTGATGCGTAAGAGATGAGCGTATTTGATCTCGGCATCAACTTTCAAAAACGTCAAAGAGCTTCGTAGACTGGGCGGGGTCCTCGGCAGCCCGGAGATTGAACCAATGTCCGTGTTTCCCGGCTGGAATTTCCAAAACCCTGGATCTGGGATGCATCGTCTCCTGCCTTCGCGTCGGCTAGACAAGACGAGAGCGAGAGCGAGTTGACGACTCGGGATCTCTGGCCTGTTTTCGATAAATATCATAGGTGATCCACGTTCAATCACTCACTACCCTCCACACCTCTCCCAAAAATGGCGCAACGAGACGTCAAGTACTTTTCCACCCGCGGCGGGTCCGACGACCTGACCTTCGAGGAGGTCAGCCAGCTGTTCTCATCTCAACGCACCAGCTAATCCACAGGCGGTCCTTACCGGCCTTGCCCCGAACGGCGGGTGAGCTCAGAGCAGATCATAGCCGAGCCAGGCTGACGCACAGCCTCTACATCCCCGACCACATCCCGACGCTGCCCGCCGACTGGAAGACAAAATGGGCGGGATACACCTTCCCGCAGCTCTCGCACGCCATCCTCTCGCTCTTCATCCCCACCTCGGACATCCCCAGCGCGGACCTGCAGACGCTGGTGGAGAAGTCGTACGGCACTTTCCGAGCGGACCTGACGACCCCGCTGCGACAGACGGCGGAGAACGAGTACGTCCTCGAGCTCTGGCACGGCCCGACGTGGGCGTTCAAGGACGTTGCGCTGCAGTTCCTGGGCAACGTGTTCGCGTACTTCCTTGAGAAGCGCAATGAGGGCAAGGCGGAGGGCGAGACGGAGCAGCTGACCGTTGTGGGCGCCACGTCGGGTGACACGGGCAGGTGAGTGGTCGTGCCGGCGCGACACGGCGGCGAGGTTGACACTGTGCGACGGTAACTCATCGCAGTGCGGCGATCTACGGCCTGCGGTCCAAGCCCGCCATCACCATCTTCATCCTGTACCCCGACGGCCGGATCTCGCCGATCCAGCTCGACCAGATGGCGACCGTGCCGGACGCCAACGTGTATGTCGTTGCCGTCGAGGACGCCGACTTTGACCAGTGCCAGTCGATCGTCAAGACGCTGTTCTCCGACGCCGACTTCAACAAGGCGCACCGCCTGGGCGCCATCAACTCGATCAACTGGGCGCGGATCCTCGCGCAGATTGTCTACTACTTCTCGGCATACTTCCAGCTCCCCGAGGCCAAGCGCGAGAAGGTGCAGTTTGTCGTGCCCACGGGCAACTTTGGCGATATCCTCGCTGGGTACTACGCCAAGCGCCTCGGCCTGCCGATGGGCGAGCTCGTCGTCGCTACGAACGAGAACGACATCCTCGAGAGGTTCTTCCGCACGGGCCGATACGCCCGAGAAGACCTGCCGGATGAGACGGTCGCGCAGGCGGCGGAGACGGCGGCCGTGAACGGCTCCAGCGACGGCGCCCAGGCCGCCGGTTCAAGCGACAGCGGCGTCAAGGTCACCCACTCGCCCGCCATGGACATCCTGCTGTCGTCCAACTTTGAGCGACTGCTCTTCTACCTCGCGCAGGAGACGGGCTCGGGCGACCGCGCCGAGGCGCAGGCGACGCTTAAGGGGTGGATGGACACGCTGAAGAAGGACGGGCAGGTCGACCTCGGCAAGAAGGTCCAGGCGGTGGGCTCGCGCGACTTCTGGGCCGAGCGCGTCTCGGACGACCAGGCGGGTTGGCCATTATCATTCCTCGTGCATTCACTGACCCCAGACCCTCGAGCAGATCCAAAAGTATTACTCCCGCGAAGACTCGTACGTCGTCGACCCGCACACGGCCGTCGGCCTCGCCGCCCAGGCCCGCGCCGCCAAAAAGTCGTACGTTACTGATCCATCTCGGAAGCGGTCGCCAGCTGACGCCAGCGCGGACAGCACGTGGGTCACGCTCGCCACGGCCCACCCGGCCAAGTTCAGCTCGGCGGTCGAGCTGGCCCTCTCGGCGGATTCTCACCCCAACTTCAACTTTGACCGCGACGTCCTCCCCGAGCAGCTCAAGCAGCTGCAGGGGCTCGAGAAGCGCATCCACAAGGTCCGGGGCGAGCAGGGCGTGCGGGATCTGATTGAGGAGGTCAAGAAGGGCGAGAAGGCACCAGGGGCGGAGGGCAAGGGATCTATCTAGGCGTTAGGGGTGGTTAGGTTGTGCTAGTGTCGAGGCATAATATGCATCTTGCATCGGTTCCGAGATGAGATGCCTCGTGAAAGAGCAAAGTCGACTGTCTGCGGTCAGGGCGATCGCGGGATTGTGCACTTGCAGCTTGACTGCTTGGGGATCGACACGCACGTTCCATAACGTGTTATGGGACCGAATCGCGCTACATGTCAATTGAGATGACACGATAGACCGCGCAAGCCACTCAATGCCCGTGCTGCCTTGGAAGCGCATGCATGATGTAGTATACCAGTAGTGCGGGATATGACCGAGATGTAGAGAAAGACCAACTCAAAGCACGCACTATGCCCCTCGCTCGGCTAAGCCCCGCGGGCAGTTGACTCCTGAAACTGTCGAGACGTTGCTAACATATGCGTACAAGCGAGGCGCAACGCTGCACAGACGCACGCTACCAATCGTTCGGTAAGGTAACAATCGCATAGCATCGGCTGTCCGCCCGCGGCCACGTGTCTGGGTCTACCGCCGTTTGCGCACGTCGCCATTGCCGTTTGCGCCCTTGTGGACCGAGACCGACGCGCTCTCGGGCACCTTGTCGAGCTCGTCGCCCTCATCCTCGCCCTCGTCCTCGTCGTCGCTTCGCACGTCCTCGGCTCCCAGGCCCCGGATGACCCGTACGGCGACCATGAGCGCCATGTAGAACCATATCGTCGCGAGCGTCCACAGCACACACAGCATGCCGATGAAGCCGTAGTATGTCGTCTTTGTGAGGTACATCCCGCTGGCGGGGTCCCACTTGAACGGGATGTAGTTTGGTGCGTCAAAGTAGCACGTCCGGATGACGAGGGCGAGGCCGATCTGGCGCGAGAAGAGCCACGCGAGCAGGAAGACGACAAAGGTGACGTCGCAGGCGGTCGTGCGGGACAGGTAGCGGAACATCTTGGCGAGCTGGCGTTAGCACAATCAGCGATCAGATCAGGCAGCAACGAACTGGGAGGAAGATGTCACACAGGTCCATTAGGTTGTGAATCACCGTGCCGACGCGGGTAAAGTGCGCGACGTAGCTGCCGACCAAGAGCGTGATCGTCAAAATGTGGTGCCCGAACATCTGCCAGTGGTCGCCGCGGCGCTTCTCCGTGTTGATCACGTACAGCTGGTGGAACCACCAGCCCAGCTGCGCGAGGTAGTAGAACTTGGTGATGAACGGGAGCGTCTTGTTCGGGTACGAGCCCCACAGAGTCTCTGGCGAGAACGGCGCGCTCGAGCGGGACAGGACGTACTGGGATCAGCTCAAGGCCTACAGACATCTCTAGCATCGCGCCACTCACCACGCCAAGAGACCAGAAGACGGTGCAGTACAGGAAGCTCCACCCCTGCTCCGCAAAGCGCGTGACCACATGCTCCATCTTCCTCCTCTCAAGCTTGGTCATTGGCTTGACCTTTTCCCCGCGATTCTCCCGCTCTTTCCGTCTCGAACGCTTGAGCCACCCCCGCGCAAACGTCGACATGACATACCGCATCGTCACCTCGCGGAGCAGCGTGAACGCCAGTGCGCAGAACACGACAAAGTACACATCCTTCGGGCCCTGGCCGTAAAGCAGTGGCTGCGCCTGGACCTCGCGGTGCCGCCACGATGCTGCGGAGCGTATCTTCGAGGCGAGGGGCGTCTGGGATGCGTGCGGTGGGGCGACGGGGTAAGAGAGCGAGACCCAAGGGTGCAGCGCGGTCGGGAGGAGCGATTGGATGTAGGTTGGGATGGAGGAAGGCGAGGTGGACATGTTGGGGTTCATTCCGCGCGAATAGGCGTCGATATGCGGTTGCTCTGACGTGTCTTGGTGAGCGAGCTCGATATAAGAGGGCTGGTACGGCGAGGAGATCTGGCATCAGCTCGTGAAACGAAAGGACGAGCTCGGTCCGTCGCGCCCAACTCACCTCAAGCTCTATCGGCGGCTTTGGGGCGTATCGTCCAGCGATATGGTCTATGCTCTACGCGCTAGAGTCGTGCGATTGCTCTGTCCCGCGGTCTACAGTATCCAGAGGCTCCGATTGATGTACGAGCTGCGCCTGGCGAGTATCTGAAGCGTTCAATCAAAGAACGCTGTCTGCGCAGTGGACAGGTTTTTTTCCGGAGCTCGAATCGCGTCTATCGTTATCGGCGCAGCGGGTCTGCCGGGGCGGTGGATTGCGACTGTTCAATGTCGGAGAGGCGGGTGTATGGCGCTGGGGTATGTTCTACGCTAGGAACGACGGTCTGTCTATAAAGAGAGTGAGGGGATGGGCGAGGTGAAAGGGGTGGCCTCTGAGTGGTGGGGTAGGAGGATTGGGTTGTCGCGGTGGATCTGCATGATTTAGCGTTGCTCGCTCTCGTTACTCTTGCTCGCTTCTGCCGCTCTGGCTCGGCCCATCTCACCCACAACGCCACGACGCGACGAGCGGAAGCAAATTAAAGCCCATACCCTCAGCCACGTGGCCCGCGTTTCAACGTTGCACCGTTGTAGCTTCCGGTGCGTAGAGCATCTCGCTGTAAGTTGGGAGCTGTCGCATTGTCCAGAGCAGCTTGCATAGTATACCCGGTCATCCTTCGCATACCCAGCACGAACCTCGGATCGAGCTCGTCATAATGCTGGCTCGACTACGCGTGTTGTCAATCCTGCTCGCGGCGATATGCCTGTTGCACCCCGTCTTTGCGGTCAAGTTCGAGCTGGTCGCTGAACGGTATCCCCGCGCAAGTGAGCTCGCCCGACGCCCGATGCATGGCTCAGCTGACTCACAGAATGGTACATGTGGCGGATAACTTGGTGGTAGCTGGGCTGACCGCAGCGTGTGGAACTTTGCATCGTCGCACTCGCTCGTGATCGTCACGGCCAATGTCCCACCTGCAGCGGGACAGCGGGTGGATATAGAAATCCTAGACGGCTCGGAGCGGGGCAACGTGTATCTGTCCAAGCGGGTCAGCTCAGCGGCTGTCATGCAAGGGGCCTCGAGCTGAAGACAGGACATCAAAGGCGAGACGCGAATGGCTATCACGACGCACGAGTCGGCAGACGTGGGCGTTTGCATCAGCAACTACCTCCAGTGTAAGTGGGCCGTCGCGGGCACCGAGGTGCCATGCAGATGGGAGGCTGACTCGCAGCGGGCGAGGGCAAGCAGACGCGTACGGTCGAGCTCGACGTGGACATTGGCGCCGACGCGGTCGATTACAAGTGAGTCTACCCGTCGCGAAGCCGGGCCCCGCTGACAGCAGCGCGATCGCCAACCAGGAGTCGTTGTCCATCCTCGAGGTGGAGATGCGCAAGCTTGAGGCGGTGACGAAGGAGATTCTGGACGAGATGGGCTACTTGCAACGACGGGAGATGAAGATGCGGGATACGAACGGTGAGTCTGCGATCGACGCCCCGCTGGAACGCGAAGGGAAGCTGCGATGGCTGACGGGCAGAAAGCACAAACGAGCGGGTCAAGTGGTTCTCGATCCTGCTCATGTTTGGCATCATTGGTCTGGGAGGATGGCAGGTGAGCTTCGTCGATTCTAGGAAGCGGTCTGAGCTGACGACAAGCTGCTCCACCTGCGGTCATTCTTCAAGCGGAAGTATCTGATCGACTAGGCTGTAGCTGAGCGGGGAGATGCATTGCACATACAGTCGACCCTCTGTGCCGCCTGGGGATGACCGCACAGGATAGGAGGTGGTTCTTTGCCGCTGCATCTCTTTGCCGGCGCAAACACGTAGGACCGGTCGACCAGTGACGGATGACCGCCGAGCAAGCGCTTTGACCACCCGCCATCAAAAGGTGACTGGATCGGGAGCGTATATATTCCGCATAGTCACCCACTCCCTTCAGCATTCTACCTTCACCTTCCCCACCACGCTCACCCACTCACAACGCTCTTTGCTTCATAACCCTGACGTCTAGCGCTTTCACTTCTCCCGCGCTACTCATACATACTCACGCACAAAACCACCATGTCCGCCCTCTCCACTCGCTACAGTCCACAACAGACCACACAGCCGACCCAGGGTGCCTCCTCATCCCTCTCCGCTCCACCTTCCGGCTCAGCTCATCCCCAAGGCCATCACAACACGCCGCAAGAGCCAGACACCTCGCATGCGACTGCATCTCAGGCGGCGCCTGTCCATCCCGCCAACCCGCACAAGAGTGCTTCGCCCGAGACCGACCCGGACTCGACCACCTCAGTCCACACCAAGAGCGCCTCTCCCACCAGCACCAGCGGCAAATCTCACCCAGAGACTCCCAACAGGTTCATGTCGCCGCATTCGGCCTCCTCCATGAGCACTAAGCCAGCCTCGCCTGGAAGAACACCCGCGGCAAAGGCTCGATCGGAGCCCGACATCAAGACCAAGGGCTACGCTCTCAGCCAAGGCAAAATCCCCTCTGCGCCCTCGGCGGTTTGTGGGGAGGAGGACAACGCTGAGGCGAAGGGAGGCAATGGGAGGGGTCTGTACGGTCGTGTTGACGTTCAAAAGGTCGGCGGTCGATCGAAGATGCTTAGCAAGCGCACGCCTACTGTGACGAAGCTCGAAGATGGAAGGGAACTTGACCTAATGGGCGAAGGAGGTGATGACAAACAGCGCGACCACACCGAGCAAGAGATCAAGCCGGAGATTCAAGATGCGCAAGTCGGATCGGCGGCCCAGGACAAAAAGAGGAAGACCCGAGAGTCGGATGACGACAACGGTAAAGCCAACGTCAAGGTGACGAAGACGGGAGCGATGATCGAGCCCATCAAGGACAGTCCCCCGAGCGAGATCGACGAGCTGCGCGATGATGACTTGGGGGAGGAGGGTGAAGGGTCCGAGACGGATGAATTCGACCCCCTCGACGAGGTTCGTCCGGTCACAATTCGCGCTGTGGCTGACCTCAGGTCGACGTGTTCGATTACAGAGCGCGACTGGAGAACGACTGGGACGTGGTTCAGGATGAGATGGAACGGGAGCTTCTCTGTGAGTGATCACGACACTGGTGGGATCCGGGCTAAGCATGAGCGTGGGCGAACGGCTTCATCGAGCAGAGGTATGGACGTCCTCGCTGACGATCTGCCCCTGACGACAGCCTTCGACAGGCTTACCACGTGGTGCAGATGTACCACAAGCTGTCTAAGACCAGTCAGGAAGAGCTGAGGAGCGGGATCAAGGACATCAAGGATCAAGAGGAGAAACAGAGTAGATCGCTCGCCCTTCTTCTTCCAAGCCAGAACCGCTGACATGCAGTGATCGCCCGCGGGAAGATCGCAGACTTCACCGAGCAGTTCAACAAGTTCCTTCATTCATTGAAGTAGACCGTCACGCCGACACGTCGTGAACGCAGAGTGTGAGTGCAGAGCGCAGTGCCAAGTACCAACAAGCCTGACGATGTAGTGCTATCGAGCCGGCGAGGGGCATCATGCTCAAGAAGTCTGAGCCGACGAGGGTGGCCTATGCACTGAGTGATCGATTTCCAGGCTCATTATGACCGAACATACACCTATGCAACTATGACCATGTCTTCCACGCCGCAGTAGCCGGACTTAAGCTCTGTTTGAGTCATCATGCATGTTACACTGTATCGCTTCTAAGCGCATGCCTTGCGATGTACCGCTGTGGTCCATCCTTGTTCTCCCGTCTCATCCTCTACTCGACACTGACGCCCATTGCCCAGCCCGGCTGCATGAGGTAGTCCTTCGTCGCGGCCGCTGCAGTACGTGCCTGCTCGGCTGAGGCGAACGTGACACGGAACGACTTTGCGCCAGCGTTCGGTGACGGATGCGAAGAGGGTAACGAGCCAGAGTACGAAGACGCCTTGGAGTATCCCGGATATCTGGCGTCAGCTGCTGCCGCATCTCTCGCAAATGTCAGCTCACTGTCCGTAAAGCGCGCCGAGGATGCCTTCCGAGGCCTCTGGTGGGAGATTTGAACATATGACAGTCACGCCCGCGGCGCCGTTCGTCGTCGGCAGAGCTGGCATCAGTATATGACCCAAAATAGTCTTCACACCGCCTCGCGCGCACGCACCATCCTCGTCGTCCTCCATCTCAATCTCCATCTCGTCCTCGTCGTCCTCCGCACCCGACTCGCGCTTAACCTTCTTACTGGCCGGTCCTCCGCCCTCGCCGTCCGCGCCGCCCTCGCCGTCCTCCAATGCCCGCTTGCCCAGACCGGCTTCTTGCTCCTCCCGCTCCTTCTCCAGCGCCTCGTACTCGCCCTGCGCGCGGGACACCACGAGCTTGGCGGCGCGTAAAGCCTCGGCGTCTTTTGAGCGCGTGGGGTCTTCGCGTGCGATCGTGGCGTTCGATTTGGTTTTGGCGTAGGTGATGTTCTGGCGTCAGCGTGCGCGAAGGAGGGAGATCGCTGCCTTTGGCACCGGCGTTGCGAATACCGGAGACAGGCTCAAGGATGCAGGGACTCTGCGATGTCTCAAGAGGGAGTCTGGTTCGCAAGGAGCACGTCGCGTTCCCTTTCGTTTGCTTGGACAGAAAGTCGTCGCCAGACTTACCAGTGCTTTGCCGTAAAAGTGCTCGCCGGTCAAACCACGCATCGCAGAAGTCGCAGCCGCCTGCTCGGCAAACACGACGAAAGCCTGTCCTCTACCACCATCGTTCTTCTTCGCTACTATGTCAAGGCTGGCGTGAGTTTCCGCCCCATGTGAAGGCTGGCCCTAGCTCACATCGAGCCGTAGGGGTTGAAGAGGGCATAGAGGGCTGAGCGGAGCTCTGCTCGTGAGCTACAACAAGGTCCACGCGTTTCGCTGCGTACCTGGCTTTTTCGTCTTGGTCTCCAGGTTGGAGACGTATAGTGTCGGCGAGGGTGTTTGCAGGGCCATCGTGTTGGGCTGATGAAGGATGGAGGTGTATAGGTTGAGGATGGATAAATAGTTGGCATCCGGTTCAACCAGCTACGATTAGCGGAGGGCCCGAATAAAGGCGCGCGCGAGGTTGTTCGGCCTGGTACAAGAACGGATAGATGAGGATGGAGTGCCCAGCTTCGGAGGCATACATGCTCAGCCGCCGTGCAGATGGTGTGATACAGGCTCGGATGGGGACAATGGCACGGCGAGACACCACTGCATGGGCTAGAGTAGGCAGTGCCGCCCACTGCGATCCCCGGCCCTCTCAGAAACCACCGAAGGAGGGTCGGGGAGAAGCACCGCACCCCCGAAAACGGCGCATGTTCGTAGCATACTATCAACGATATGTTATCGTTCGCCGAACATCTGCGCATCCATGCATGACCTGCCTCGCAAACCATCCGACGCAGGCGGATCTGGATTGCTCCTCCGATGAGTCGACAAACTGAGCCGAAGCGAAGGCCGTGCGCCGAGCGAGGTACTCACCGGCCATCTCCGTGACTTGCCGATGGCACCATATCATGAGTCGGCCCTGGGGGGTCATACTGCGCCGGGCCAGTCCATCCATTTAATCAATCACTCAATCAATCACCCCGTCTTTCGGTCACTCGGCACAATCTTTCCATCTCCGCAAGCAAAGCTCTTCTTGATCGATTCACCAAAGTGATATATGCTCCAGACGGCCCTCAGAGCTATCACAAAATCCCCTGCCGCTTCGTACACCGCTCGATCACTTATCGCCTCGCACAGCCAGCCCACTCGCACCATGTCCATCTTCAACACCTCCAGGTGAGTCGTCTGTATATTCCAAATCTTACAATCTGACTCCAGGCTCGAAGGCAAGACTGGTATGTGTTCTCCACCGCCTCGCCATCACTCCGCTATCACCGGAGTCGCTCCGCCCTGGAACTCGGGGCGTGGACTAGCGCCCTCGAGCCAAACTAATCTGCAGTGCTCATCACGGGCGCGTCGGCCGGTATCGGTGCGGCCACCGCCAAGCTCTTTGCCAAAGCCGGCTCCAACCTCGTTTTGACGGCTCGACGGGCGGACAAGCTCGCCGAGGTGAAGAAGGAGGCGGAGAGCCTGGGCAAGGGCAAGGTCGTTGTCATTGAGGCGGATATGCAGAAGCGGGAGGATCTGGACGCGATCTTGAGCAAGACGGAGGGGCTGGAGATTGACATGTGAGCAGAACAATCCTTGCAAGAGGCCAGGTGAGGGATGGAGACTCATAGCAGTCTGGTCAACAACGCTGGTATGGTTCGTGGCCGAGAGCAGATTGGAGGTGAGCAGGATGTGTGTCTGCAGCGAACACGGGCTGATCAGCAGACATCGGTGCGTGCATGACCGACCTGCGGGTGCCAGACATTAAGCTGACCCCCAGCGGACGCGGACATCGACGTCATGTTGCAGACGAACGGTGAGACCGCTTGAGACCCACACGAACAAGAGCTCACATTGCAGTCGTCGGCCTGATCCACCTCACTCAGATTCTGGTCCGAGAGTTCAAAAAGCGAGGAAAGGGGGTGAGGTACTTCTCCCGCTGCTTGCACTCACACGACTGACCCTCAGTTCATCATCAACCTCGGCTCCATTGCTGGCCGAGAGGCTTACGCCGGAGGAGCCATCTACTGCGCGACCAAGCACGCCGTTTCTGCTTTCAACCACACTCTGCTCCGAGAGCTCGTCAACACCCCGATCCGGGTCTGCGAGATCCAGCCAGGTACGTCAAAGCTTCACAGATGTATCAGGCGTTCTCATTGTTCTAATCGTAGGCATGGTCGAGACTGAGTTCTCCCTCATCCGATTCCGGGGCGATAAGGAGGCTGCGGATGCCGTCTACAAGGGCCTCGAGCCTTGTGAGTGAAGGATGCTTAATGAGTGCATGTACTAATCACCAGTGACTGGCGAAGACATTGCTGAGGAGATTGTCTGGGCTGCTTCGCGACCCGACCACGTCAACATTGCTCAAGTCCGTAAGTGCCCTTCGACTATGCCATACAGGGGCTGAAAGCAGTTATCCTTCCCGTCAGCCAGGCGACGGCCACCATCAGCCACAAAAAGTAGTAGGCGGACCGGAGGAAAGCGGACCGCTGCATATGTAGAAGCCAATGCACACTTGACTCAGACTCTGGAGCAGTGGTATCACCCTGTCAAGCTAGGGATGCGCTGCCTGTGCAGCCTATGAGGCGCTTGCCTTGTGTTGCCATGCATAGTCGCGCCGAGTCAAGGATTCTGTTGAAGACCGGATATAGCGCCGTAGAGTCCGGCAATACGGAGTTGGCGGAGCAGAGTTATCCCGCCGGTGCAGTGACGAATCCACTTAGCCGCAGCCCCAGCTGGGCGCCATCTTGTTGTTGCGGACTGTCGATTGCTGCTCTACATCATTTCTTGCTTTCTGCTTCTTCATCTGCTTCAGACTCACTGAGCGGGCGACATGGCGCCGTTCAATCGCTTCGGCGCGTCCAAATATCGGAATGCGGTGCCGCATATACCGGGCAAGGAGGAGTGGTACCGCACAAACCTCCCGCCAACCTCGAGTTCCACCGCTTCGGCCGTGAGCACCTTCTCGTCCGAGGTGAAGACGAATCGGCAGCACATTGTGACGGTCACGCCGAGCGGAGATGTTTCCTGGAGGCCATACGCCTCTGGAAGCGGAGATGTGGGGATGGCCAAAGCTGGCGCCGGCACGGTGGGCGACTGGGACTTGAGCCGGCTTGAGGGGGGACTGATAGCTGTGGGCGGGACGGATGGCAGCGTGAGTGTCCAGTGGCCTTCATAGACGGTGGAGAACGGCTGCGCGCGAAGATGATCTGACATCAGGTACACATTCACGCCTTGCCCTCAAGCTCAACCGCCTCGTTGAAGCATGTGCTTACGATCAACGGCTCGTCCCCTGTCACAAACGTCTCTTTCCACCCCACTACGCCAGATCTATTGCTCGTATCGACCGTAGCTGCTCCAGCTACCATCTACAACATCTCGACCACCTCCACTGAGCCCGCTATCCACCTCGCGGCCAAGGAGCCCAAGGGCATCTGGTCCTCTGCCTGGTCGCCCGACGGGAAGCGAGTCGCAGCCATCGGTAGATCCGGAACCCTCTACACCTGGGACCCGAGGACGTCAACCGAGCCGACGACGACTCGTACGATTCCCATCCAGCCGATCAAGCCCGCTCGAGTGGTATGGGTCGACCAGGATATCTTCGTCACGTCGTTCTCCCGGACCCGAAATAGGGAGTACCACCTTTTTTCCGGCTCGACCCTCACGACGATCTTCACGCACTCACTTGACACGTCGAATGGCCTGCTCATCCCCGTCGTCGACAATGAGCGGAAGATCGTCTACCTGTCGGCTCGGGGCGATATGTCATTGCGCCAAGTCGAGCTCACCGGTCCGCAGGGCTACCAGGAGACGGTGCATCCTCTACCGGCGCAACTCGCCTCGTCTTCGCTGGCGCTGGCTCACCCGGCGACTCTCCCGGTGATGAGTGCCCAGATTGCGACATTGATTGTATCGCAGGTGGACAAGGACGGGGACGCGCTCTTGCCGCTTGGAATCAGGGTTCCGAGAAGACAGCTGATCGACTACCACGAAGATCTCTACCCTGAAGTGCCCGCAACGGGTGAGCCCTGTCTGAATCAACGTAGTGCCACGGTAAGCTGACATTCAGTGCCAGAGCAGAGGGCGGAGGACTGGCTGCAGGGAGGTGACAAGGCTCCGCTGCCGATATCGCTGGATCCCGCACGCCGCGGGGTGTGGGAGAAGCACCTCGAGGATGCAGCGGCTTCAACGGGGCCGAGCGCTCCTGCAGCCGACAAAGCCGGGTCTAGTACTTCACAGGAGAAGCTACCAGCCGGACCACCCCCGAAAGCAGCGGACCCTTCGTCATCGTCGTCCACGCGGCCGGTCTCACCGCCATCGACGAACTCGGCTGCTCCACAACCGCAGCCAACATCCGCCAACTCACAGGCTACGGCAGCTCCCGAGAAGAATGGCGTCCAGGCGGCTAAGAGAGAGGTGACGGGAAGCCGGCCGTCTCTGCAAGACGGCGAGACGTACATCTCCACCGATTATAAGGGTCGGCTTATGGGCGATCACATTGCGAAACAGCTGGAGACTCATCGTTCGGCAGGGAAGAACGGCCCCTTGATGGTTGGCTTGCAGGGACCACAGGGATGTGGTGCGTGTAACGACGGAATTGCAGGCCACCTTGCTGACGAAGAGGCAAGACGACTCTGTGCAACGCGCTCCTCACGTATCTGCAGCAGCCGCCACGGAATCTCAAGATCGCTGTCTTGTCGTTGGATGGTGAGCGGCAGTCTTTTGACCCCGGAAATATGCTCATGACAGACTTGTACAAGACGAACAAGGGCTTGAAGGATATCGCAGCTCAACATCCGGATAACAAGCTCCTCGCTGGCCGAGGTCCACCTGGAACACATGACCCTGAACTCGCCACAAAGGTCCTTTCCGCCGTACAAGACATCAACGACAACACCTCCACCGTCCACCTGCCCATCTTTGACAAGAGCCTGTGCGGCGGCGAAGGCGACCGCAGTAGTGAGACTGTCGCGGTCCAGGGCCCGCTTGATGTTTTCATCCTCGAGGGATGGTCCATGGGTTTTGCCTCTCTACCGGAAGATGAGCTTCGACAGCGATACGAGTCAAAGACGACGCTGTCCGATACATCATACTTCCTCGACCACCCGCTCTCGTCCCTTGTCACGCTCAACAGCTATCTGGATGACTTCGCCGCGCAGGTTTACCCACCTTTCGAAACGATTGTGCAAATCGAGCCAGAGAGCTACAACTATGTCTTTGCATGGCGGCTGGAACAGGAGAGGAATATGAAGAAGGCGAATGGGGGCAAGGGGATGACGGATGAGCAGGTGCAGAAGTTTGTGGAGAGGTATATGCCGGGATACGAGTTATGGAAGGAGGGTGTGTGGGGTGCGGAGAGGCCGTGGAGCGGGAGGGGATTGAGGATGTGGTATGGTAAGGACCGGGAGGTGGTTAAGGTTGATGTGCCGGAGGGTGAGGGGACAAAGACCGCACCAAACACGGACGTGAAGGACGAGGGGAAATCGGCGGAAACCGTCATTGCGCCTGTCGCACTTCCGAAGGAGGCACCGTCGACGACGAACACGGCGGCGGCAAAGACGTCAACAGAGTCTAAGACGACCACTCCAGCTGGCCCTGCTAGCTCCGCATCCCCTGCAGCGGTTGTACCTCCGGCACCGAAAGCAGCTGTCCCAACTAGCACAAAAGAAGTTTCCACTGCGTCTGCGCAGCCCTTCAACCCTGGCTGGTCGCGAAAATTCCTCGCTGGCAAATCTCCGCTCATCCCTTCGTATGACCAGATTCCGGCTGTTTCGACACTTCACCAGGACTCGCTGATCCTCGCCGTCACACCATTCCATGTCTTCTTCCCGATCCAAGGACCCGGTGGCCGCATCGCCGTACACCCACTCTCGAAGAAGGGCAGGATGGACAGCGGAAAGGAGGCGTACTTGAGCGGAGGGGTGGAGGTTACGGACTTTACGGTAGAGCCGTTCACTGATGGCGATACCGTAAGGGTGGCTCTTGCGGGTGAAGATGGGATTGTCAGGGTGTGGGGTATCAGCCAGAAAGAGGTCGAGGGGTATGGCGAGCCGCAGCATGTGCTGAAAGGTGCGTGGGAGCGGATGGTCCCGAATCAGAACCGCATCACAGATGACACGTGCTCACCATCAGGTCAAGGCGTGGACAAGATCGCGCAAGTGGCCTTCCACCCTACGGCGAAAGACCTGGTAGTGGTGGCAACGAACGACTCTGGGTCCGCCAACATACGCTTGTTCGACCTTGCCACGTCGACCGAGTCGCTCACAACGGGTCTGGAGAGCAATGGCGTCTTCAACTTCGCTTTCGCTGCGGACGGGTCACGCCTAGCGGCAGCTACGAAAGACGGCAAAATCGTCGTGATCGATCCACGGGACAAATTGTCGCGAAGATCGGGCAAGGCGCACGACTCACCGCGTTCTTTCCAGATTGTGTGGATCGACGAGACACATCTACTTTCCGTTGGCTTCTCCAAGGGCTCGCAGCGCCGCATAAACCTGTACCGCATAACGTCAGACACTGCAGTCGATATCGAGACGGTACACTCGCTGCTCATCGATGTTTCGCCCTCAGTCCTCTTCCCGGTGTACGACCACGATACGTCCATCCTGCACGTCTGGGGCAAGGGTGAGCGGCAGATTCAGGCTTACGAGGTACACCCCGATCATGCCACGGAGCCGATCGCAAAGCTGCCGAGCTATACGGCTGGGACGCCCCAACTGGGTCAGGCATTCTTTGGGAAGCAGCTCGTGGATGTGAAGAAGGTTGAAGTGGCCAAGGCGTTGCGCTTGACTGCGAAGACGATCGAGGAGGTCACGTTCACGATACCACGGAACAAGGTGGATTTCAGCGGCCTACTGTGGATGTGGAAGGGGTAGAAGCTGATGACAGCCTGAATTCTTCCAGGATGATATTTATCTTGAAACGCTCGACTCGCAAACCCCGGCCACAACAGCCGATAAGTGGCTGAAGGGAGACAACACGCCGTTGAACAGGATCAGTCTGAGGCCCGACGGCATGACGCCTCGTGAGCCGCTATATATGAGTAATGCGCACGAGCTGATGGCAGTGTCGCAAGCCCCGCAGACAAACAGCAAGGCCAAGGCCAGGTTCGTCCCGGCACGAGATGTCTTGTCGGAGGCGGAGAAGAAGAAGAGGGAGATGGATGCGTTGTTCCAGAAAGCCAAGATGGACGAGAGCAGCGATGAGGACGATGAGCCGAAGCGGTCGGGTCTGGACCCGCCGGACGACGATTGGTAGGTTGCGGATTGGCGAGCTCGCTCCGAAAGCGTGCGATGGAGGTGAATCAGGTCTCGATACCAATCAAGAGTACGCATGTTCACGCAGATGAATGCATATCTTAGCCGAGCTCTCTCACTCGCTTCGCATTAGCGATTCTCGATTGCCCGACTTGCGCTATCGAATGATGCCTGTACAAGGCAAACGGGGGGGGGGGCTCCTTTTGCCAGCCACAGCGCAGCCCCTGCGACAACAGACCTGCACTTGGAGCAACTCACGCGACAGGGATGAGAGGAATGGTATAGGTATGTCACGATCTAGATGCAATTGCCTCTTTGAGAGATCGCCTTCGCTGACGATGAGGCGAGGCGTTGAATTCGCACCACCGAGTTTGCAGAGGTGGAGCGATTGTTACTTTTCCTCCTTGGCCCCATCACGAAGCCCCCTCTTCGGCGCCCCCTCTTCACCCTGTCTGACACGTGAGGGAGAGACGGCGAGGACTGGTGCGCATTGTGTAGGGTGCCTGCGATGTCCCAACATGCGTCGTCAAAGGAGCTACCTGCGATCTGCCGTGAAGCACTTACACTCTCAACTGCTGGACCCCTCAGTGGTCGACCTCTTTCATTGTCCCGCAGTGTTTGTAAAGCGCTTTATCGCAAGGACCCAAAAAGCAAACTTGGAGTCTGCCTCAGCGCCTCAAAAACGAATCTCGCTCTCCTCCCAAGTTCGTTTCCGAGCCTCTGACGCTCCACTTATGCCGAGCGGGCCTACAAAGGATTCGCTTGCTACTATATGCACGTATCGCACGAGCCCTGCCATGTATTTCGACCTGTGGAGATTTCCTGACCATCCTTTTTACACTCATTCCTCCAACAAGGACGTCAGATTGAATTCGCCACTTTGTCAACGTCTCAACGACAACATGGGAAATGAGCACGAAACGTCGTCTACCATCCGGGCCAATCTGCCTCCGGCGACGAGCACCTCAAGGAGTGCACTGAGAGGCAAAACAGCGAGCATCCATCCCACCTCCTCCATCCAGATCAGCATCAACATGGACAGCAGACCTCCCTCACGACCCAAGGTGCTGTTTCCGCCGAAGTCTTGAGATAAAGCGAATTCTTGAGACGAACTTACGGTCGGTACATGTGTTACGCTTGATTTGGACGAAGGTCAAATGATGCGGAGTGGAGCGTTTCGAAGATGGACTGAAGCCTTGATAGTCAGCTCAATAGGGAGGCGCGCTTGCCTTAACAATGGAAATGCTACATGCCATGCTGCTCTCAGGCCTCATGTCTCGACCTCTTTCCTGCATATGTCAAAGCAGGGTATGTCACTGTCCGCCCAGTCGTCAGCGCTTCGGCAACCCGATGCGCCCTTGACATGCGCACACTGCGTGTAATATCCCGGTCATCCCTGGCCATGGTCTCTCAACCGATCACATGGCCCTAATCCTTGCTCCAACCGCACCCTTCGCACTTAGGCACTTTGCTGTATGGTTTGAAGGCGAATTTCCTCCTCCAAATCGTTTCCGCGTTCGCCTCAAAGTTCTTGGTCCATTCCAATCGATTTGCCACTTCCACCTCTTTCTGTTCCTCCGCCCAAACCTTTCGGTAGTGCTCGAATGACCTCTTCTGTCTCTTTGACAGCCCGACTGTTGCTCCTGGAGCTTCAGGGGCCGGGAGAGGGTCGAAACAGCCGTAGTACTCGAGCTTGGTCGTCTGGATGAATGACCGGACGTCGTACGGATTATGGTGGATGAGTTCGTGGCAGTCACGCTCGACTAGGTCGCGGTAGCCCTTGTCGGAGAATTTACCGCATAATGTCGGCCCGTCGTACTCGTACATATCGCCTGGTGGAATGATGTGTCGGTTGATGGCGCCGAGGAAGAGCGCTGCGCGGGTGTTGAATTTGTTGTGGTGGTGCGTCGTGAAGATGGTGTTGCTGACCACAGCGGGGAGGTTGCCGTCCGAGAGGGCGAACGGACCGTGCTTGTTATGGATGCAGACGTGTTTCGGGCCAAGGGAGAGGACCCAGTCAGTGAGGCGCAACACTGCCGAGGCCATGGTGTGCGCGTCATGGGCGCAATAGACGCTACGGGCATTATCGAGGTCCATTATGTGATTCCAGCTGCACGCATTGAATTGGCCGGTAGTGATGGTGTCGACGTTGGGCATGATACCGTGGTACTTGTCGGTCTTGAGCAGTTGCACGAGCCCCTCGCATTCCTTCATCCCCTCAATCAGGTAACGCGTGATCTGCGCCCCGCCCGACTCGAGAACCTCCCAGTTCGCGTTCGTGGCTTCGAGGAGGTCGTGAACACGCCACTCGAGACCGCATGGCGTGGTTAGGCCAACAAGACGAAGCGCCTTCACGGTGAGAAGTTGGGCTCGTTTGGAAGTGATTTTGGCGGAGAGTGAAGGCGGTGCATCGTCGAGGTGCGACAGGAGGAGGGGCAGATCGTTGACAGTGACCGAGGTGTACAGGAATGGCTGGGCGAGCTCGTGCCAGGTCTGGAAGTAAGTCAAAGCCTAGTCTTCCATGACGAGAAGAATGATAATCTTCTCAAGCGTCGAAGACCTACCGAGCAGACTCTCAACGCGACTGTGAGGGGCTCTTGATGCAAGTCGCCCCATTCTGCAAAAGCCCACGGCGGCCGCGGGTCGCGGCGAAGGAAGAGAAAGACATGGGACCACAGCTCAGGCTGGAGCTTGTTGACCATTGTGTTGTGGAGAACAGTGAGTAACACCTTGTATGAATGTAAAGGCGAGAGGAGAAAAGAGCCGAAAGAAGGTATGAAAGTAGCACAGACGGAAAGGACCCCAGAAGATCAGGCACAAGTCCCCTCCAGACGTTCGCCTAGTGCGCCGTTGGTGTGGTACTGTTTGCCCCCTCCTCCCGAATCCGTTGATACGATTATTCGTCCTTCTCGCCTTCGATCCCTTGCACTGCGGCGGAGACGATAAGTATGCCCGTCGCTGAACTAGCGTGCTGCTCGTAGTGGCCAGAAATCGATTTGGAGTCGGTCTATCATTCCCCAGCGTAGTGTTCGACATCGTGCAAGGTCAGTGCTTGTGATGTGCTGAGAGCAAATAAGCAGAGCTGTACTGACGCACTTACGCACGATCCGGCTTATATATAGCGGACGAGTATGGTGGCTGGTTTCTTGTAGAGAAATCTTCTGCGCACTTCAGTGCCCTGTGTGCAAATGCATGGAACGCTCGCGGCCAGTAGTGCATCCAGACCTGGAGACCGCTCAGGCTGACTGTTGTCCCCTCAATCGGCGCCGCGGCCCTCAGCGCGTGCACAGCGACAGCTTCACTGGCGAGCTCTCGACTTCGTGGACCCGTGCAATGCACACCACCCAAGGAACCCGGCATCGAGTTTCCTAGCGTTGATGATCTGCAAACGAGATGGGCAGGGTGTGTGCCAGATAGAGTCCTGGCTGGAACGGCGCGTCGGACCCGGTGGTTGCTTGCTGCCCAAAGCTGCCGTTTCATCTGCTTCTGATTCAGCGATCAAGGGCATCGGATGACCGGCCGCCCGATCATTCGAGCATTTCCGACTTGATCGCGGTGGTCAGTCTGCATACAAATAGCGCACATCACATCCTTTCACCTATGAGCAGAACATTCCATTGCTGACAACTCGGGACGTCATACTTGGATCACCCTAGACCTTTGCCCCTCAACACCATGGCCCACTACGTGCGTACACTCCTGGCGAGGTAGCTCACCGAAGGACTTCATCATCATCAACGCCAAGAAGGATCCCTTCAGCCTGTCCAAGTTCAAAGCAGCGTGTGGTAAGTCAAATTGGCCGCCCAACGGACCTCATTGACACTCAAGCAAAACGCAAGCTCGACCCCTCCAAGCTGCAGTGCGCTCCGGTCGGAGCTAGCCACGTCGCAAAGTACAAGACGTGGGGCACGACCGCGGGCAGGGACATGGTGGTGAGGGTTGACTACAATGCGCAGGTCGCCGATGACGCCATTCACAAACCGCTGTCCGGGGCGCTCAAGGAGACTCACCCGGCTATGAAGCGTGAGCGCATATGTGCTCAAATTTGGATTGAGCTTTCGCTGATCTCAGTAAGCCCCAGATTGAAGGCGTGAGGGCCTCGAGCTGGCTCAGTCCAGGTGTGGATGTTTGCAGCCTCGAAGCGAGTGTGGAGGGGGCCATCAAGAGAGCTCTGTCATTAAATACCCGGCCTGCATAGTTTGTAGACGATGCGGCGGGTGTCAAAGCCCAATGATTACTTCTGCTCCTCCTCCCGCCTCCATGCCAGATACGCCTCATGCGCCTTCTCTTGCAGCTTCTGCTCTTTTGCGCACTTTTTGCTCAAGCCCTTGCTGATCTCGGCGCCCTCGCCGTCGTGCGTCGGCAGTCCTGCCTCGTCCCACTTCGTATATGTGCCCTCGGCCACGTGAGGCGGCCGGAACATCTCCGCAGGTGGCGTTTTGCCCTTCTCGAGCGTCGCTATCCGCTTGGCCTCGGCGGCGGCGGCGTTAGCAGCTTTCTTGGCGGCCTTGTCGGCTGCTTGAGCGGTTTTTTCTTCTCGCTGGCGGATGAGGATGGCGGGGTCAACCAGCTTGTAAAGTGCGTTCCCGTCTGATGTCAGGACAGCATTCCGATTCCTCGACGGCCCTTTGTAGCTCACCTGCACCTTGCCCATCATCCAGTTGCACGCCCAGGTTCACCAGATCTTGATCTCGGAACCGGTCGCAAAGCGTCAAGATGTCTTTCGAGGATCCGCCAGCGATAGCGAGCTTTCGGATATCATCTCGGAATGAGGAGATTGCTCGGAGGTACTTGTCCAAGTGCGCCTCAAGCTAAACGTCAGCGAATGTTCTATGATGTGGGATCATCGATACACACATCGGCGACACCCGCTGCAGCTTCGCCAGCTTTGCCCCATCCGACGCTGACGTTCTCGCCCTCGCCCAAGCCGAACATGCGCAACATTCTCGTCACCCACAACGCTATTGTCTCGATCACGCCAATGTTGTATGCTGTCGTTCGAGCGAAGTAGACGTTGGTTTTGCCGATGATGTCAATGAGGACGGCGATGGCAGTCGGGGTGTTGAAGGAGTCGCAGAGCGCCAAACGGAAGTCGTGCTGAGCGCGGTGGTATCTACCTGTCAGCTTTTATTTAGCAGGGCGCCGACAAGCTCACTCGTCCATCAAGGCCTTCTCGGCGTCGTCATAGTGATGCTTGCCGTCGGCCGAAGGTCCGCCAGCTCCAGCTTGGTTTATCCGTGCCTTGACGTTGGTGAAGAAGTTGTCGATGGTCTCCTCCTTTGCCTTGACGTCCGAGATCAGGTCCTTCTTGAAGTCCATCTTTGCGTTCCAGGTCTGCAGCATAAACGCCAGTCGAAGTTGCCGAGCGGAGTAATCCCGCAGTGCTTCCTGCCTGTTAGCTGAGACCGGATTGGGAAGCTTGGCTCACATCAATCGTGATGAAGTTCTTGAGCGACTTGCTCATCTTGAGACCCTCAATGTGCAGATGTCCGGTATGCAGGAAGTAGTTGACCCATTGTTGGCAGCCGTGATATGCCTACTCATGAGCTCGCGGACGGGATACCGGCGGTAGGCTCACCTCCGCCTGGGCCAGCTCGTTGTCGTGATGCGGGAACATCAAGTCCACACCTCCCGAGTGCACATCCATGCCTCGTCCAAGCACCTCGCTCGCCATGACCGAGCATTCAATGTGCCAACCCGGTCGTCCCTCCCCCCATGGCGACGGCCAAGCCGGCTCTCCCGGCTTGGACTTTGCCTTCCATAGGGCGAAATCGGCCGCTTGGCGCTTCCCTTGAGACCCTGTCAGTGCGCCTGGCATGAGTTATCACTCTACCTAGGCCCACAAGCTCACCTTCTCCCTCGTCCAGCAGCTTCTTGTTCCCCTTGCTACCGGGTTGCAGCTTGGCATACTCGTGCCTGAAGCCCTCTCCCTCTGCGCCCTCGAACTTGTTCACGTCGAACCAGATGCTTCCACCACCCTCGTACGCGAACCCGTTGTCGACGATCTTCTGCACGAAAGCGACGATCTCCGGGACGTATTCTGACACTCGGGTGATTGTGTCTGGTCGGAGGATGTGCAGCCGGTCCATGTCCTCGAAGAACTTGCCCTCCCAGTGAGCAGCAAGCGCTCGAGACACTGAGATGGGATCGGCTATCGTGTGGCCGAGCTGTCATCAGCTCCGAATCTCAACATGTCTTTTGCACGCACCGTCTCGCCAAGGTATGGACCCAATACATCCGCAGCCCCTTCAACAAGCTCCTTGACACCTTCTTGGCCGCCTTCGGAACCATTGACACGCTGTGCAGCCGTTCTGATAGCCGCGCTGGCCTTGCTCAAGCTCGTCAAGTACATGCTGAACTTTTCCTCCTTCTCCCGGGCCACTCTAGCCCACTCCGCGTCCGCCGCATCTTTCGCCAAGATCGCATCAAAGTGTTCCACGCCGCTTGCATTGGGTGAAGGGAGGTCGACAGGGCTCGGAAGCGCCTTGAGGAGCTTACGCTGCAAGAATGCGTCGAAGGCGGAATTGGAGGTGTCGAGCAACTTGGGGGCGAGGGTGGGGTTTGAGGCGATCGCCTCGGCGAGGAGGTGCGACTCTCGCGCTCGGAGAATGATCTACATGTCAGCTTACGGGGCCTTCACTTTGTCTATATAGTAACACACCTTGTCGTCAATGTCCGTGATGTTCATGACGAAGTTGACATCATAGCCGAAGTAGTCTCGCAGGATACGGCGGACGATATCTTGTGTGAGATAGTTTCTATCGTCAGCTCTGCGCGCTCGAAGCGTTGGCGGAAGCTCACCGAGCATGCCCCATATGCGACGAGTCGTACACGGTCGGTCCGCAATTGTACCAGTCGACCTGCCTTCCTTTCGTCGGGACAAACTCCTCCTGCCCATCAGCTCGAGCTCCCCTGCAGCTGCATGCGACTGACCTTGCTCCTAGTGAGCGAGTTGTACACCTTCAAGACGGGATCTTCGACTCGCTTCGTCGGCCTGACCCATTCGGGCATGGCGGACGAAGACGCCTTGGGCGCGTCGGCGGCAGCGGACATGGTGAATGGTCTACAGGCGATGCGGGATAGAGCTGTAGCTTGCGGGTTGCGTGCGGGTGATGGGAAGCTGTGGGGAATGTGGCGTAAAGAACGTGATAGCGACGACAGCGACCTTGCGTTTACTCTCGCCAAGCGCATACAGCAATGATGGTGATGAATGGTGCTGTATGAGTGGCGACTCGATTATTGACTTTTGCGGCCATTGTCCAGCGTATCCGCCGCCGTCAACCTGAAATTTGATCCCGCCCAATGGCGGCAACGACCCTTTCGTCGTTGATCAAAAGCACGGCATTCGTCTCGCTCATTAGGATGACTGCGATGGCGACACGGTGTTCGGCAGCACTACATACTCCATGCATCAAGTCTACGTGTATGAAGGTCATGGGAAACCCAAGCGGTACTCGTTCACAACGGCTTCACTACGATCAGGCGCTTCCTCGGGCGACAGACTCACGATTCATCGTCGGATACAGCGTTTTGACCGCCTGATATACCGCTTTCAGGACAAGCTGTCTGTTCATCGCTTCGTCACTGGTCACGCGCAGCACTACGTCGCGCTCGGCCTCGACAGCTGCATGGTCCCTCGCTATCAATGCAGACACCAAATCATGCTGGACATTGATCGTTGAACAAGACGCTGCCTGTCAGTACGTTTGTCCGGGGAGCGGCCGGTCCTGCTCACGATATAGCGTGATGATAATTTTACGGAGCTCCTGATCATCGAACTCGAGATGATGTGGATTGTACAAGATGTACTCCTTCGAGTCAATACTATCAGGAGTCACGTCCGATGTCGGAGACCCACCAACGTCGGCATGCTGGACTGCGATTCTCACGACGAAGACACATATGATGCTTTCTCCGACTTTGACAATGTTGAACTTGAACCCCATCATGGATGAAACACGGAGTAACGGGCCGACGTATCAGGAGCCACCGTGTCCCATGGTGCTTCCGCCGATCGACAGTCTTACTCCAACGGTCCTTGGTCACGCCGAGAGAGAAGTGACTCTGGCAAGTTCCCAGAACCTCTTGTGCAAAGACGCTCGCTAGAACACAATCGCTGCGGTGTGAGCGGTCGTGGTCGGGGCTCTCCATTTACACTCGAAATATCTTTCGGTCCAGCGCCAAGGAAGTTGTCTCGTTCGAAGGACTGCGTTGATGCCGCGTCGCGCATCCTTTGGGCACGGGTTGGTACTCAAGGACACCCCGCTGTCTGAGCAAACGGTGGGGCTCAATGAAGGTGCTCGCCTCTCCGACCCCATCCCACGCGGTCTTTCGGGCTCAGGTAAGCCGGGTCCTCTCTTATGATCGCTCGGCGTCATGGGGATCGAGGTCAGTCCGTCGGCCTGTGGCACTGCGGTGTGCCTTCGGCAGTTGTCACACGCGGCCATTCGGCCTATCCGTCCGTTTGGCCGACACAGAGCTCTAGTATAAAGCTGTTATATGCATGACCCCAACGCACCAGCTCCTTACGGTTCAGGTATCTTCTGCATATATCATGCCGACTTACGTGAGTAAACCCGCGGTCACCGGGCACGCGGGGAGCTAACGCCCAGAACTTCATTCTGTACAAACCTAGCCAGACGCACTTCGAGATGAGCAAGTTTCAGGCGGAGTTCCACAAGTTCTACGGTAAGGTATACCGGTTGAAACCGCGCTGAATGGCAGCCAGCGCTCCGCCTGTGAGCTTTGCGTGCGCCGCCGCCGGTCCGGACCTCGCCAAGAAGCACGGGGGAGTCACGGCTGGGAAAGATCTTCTCCTCCGCATCTCGTCCAATGGGGCACTCGACAGGGCTCTGACAGCTCGGGCCGTCGGCAACTCGCTTCGACACGCTTTTGGGGCGATGAGCAGTGAGTGGCAGACTGGTCGAAGTAGATTGTCCTGACTCCAGTGAAAGCGCTGCAGTGATCCTGTCAGAATAGTTCGCTACCGTCCGCAACATCATGACTCGTAGCGGTGCATGTATATGACTGTCATGGCTACTGTGAGGCTGTCTGTATGTGAAGAGGTCAATCATTGAGGTGCCTATGATTCGGGCGGACATTCGTCCTCCTCAGCTCCTACTGTAGGTCCTTGTCGATGTTACAGCCGCTAGTCTAAGCCGAGGTTAGGACTAGGTTTCACTGCACTGGCGATGCGGCCTTGATCGACAGGGCAGGCTGCACCTCCTGTCGATCACACTTCCCTGAAATCTGTCCCGGGCGCCTTGACAGCAAATGCGGTGTGGGCCTGGGCCTGACGATCGTTGCGTCATCACCGGGAGACTATCGGAGCCGGTGATGGATGAACGTTGCCACCCTGTTACCAGTCGTCCTTTGGCCGCTAGCGCGCGTTTCATGTCCGCGTCGATCGCTGGCAAGACACGTCAACCCTTTTTTTGTTGCCACGGAGAGAGTCCTTTGTCCCCGAACTGCTATGACGATGCTGAACATCTACGACGACCAATTGTACTCACCAAGGCGTATAAAGACTGCACATCTCATTCGTTCTTTGGTCCAGCAGTCATCTTCGTTGACAGCGGAGACCAAGAGACCACACAATCAGCATGCCTGTCTTTGTGCGTCTTGCTTTGTTCTGAGTGCGACGCGCCATTGACCCGCAGGAGTACCTCATCCACGTGAACCACAAGGCGTTCCACCTGCCGAAATTCCAGGACGAGTTTTTGGCGGCATACGGTGGGTTGTCACTTTAAACCTCGATATCATGAAACCTGGCTGACCTGAAGGAAGCGATCCGTCCATCAAGCTCGAGGCGATTCGCGTCCCTCCCGCCGTCGCGCAGACCTATGCAGCCAACCCCGCCAAAGACCTCCTTCTCCGCGTGTCCTCTCCCGACGCCATCGGGGAAGCCAAGGTCACTGCTGCGGTACAGAGAGCCGTCAAGTCCGATGCTGTCCAATGCGTCAGTGAGTGGCGTGTCCAAAGCGCCGGGACATGTCTGCTGATCACAGTGAACCCGGTGCGATAAGCCGTGGGCCTGATGGTTGTCATAGAGCCTGACCGAACCTATGTACATACTTGTGTATACAAGTCCTGAACACGTACACCTCATGTCATGTACTGAAAGCCGTGCAGGAATGTTGTCATTTCGTTGTGATTGAGCGGCTGCTTGGATACTTCGGACGTCTGTTGCTCGTGAGAGGAATGCTGCAAGGTCAGCTCTCAGCTGCACAGCAGGTAGAGCCAGCCAGAGGACCACATAAACGCTGTGAGCAACCCAAGCGGGGCAAAGGAGCTCGCGGCCGGCGGCAGGGATGACGTTACAGTCCCGTGCCCGGCGGCCCGCCCCAGCAACTCGGCCAGTACTCCACCTCCAACGACCGGCGTTGCGGGCTCACAGCCTCGGTCATTGAGGCTGTGTCTCGTTGCTGTCTCCTTGGACGTCGCCGAACGATCGGCTTAGCCGTCCGGCTCGAGTCTCTGACCGTTTCAGATCGCCGGCAGCCCGTCGCTCGCCTGCATGGCATAAAGGCGACACGGGCGACCGCTTGCTCGAGGCCCCCATTTTGACCATTGTCAACATCTGTGATCAGTTGTCCACTTGGCTCTCGCTCTCTCCGCCAGCATGCCTCAATACGTGAGTTGACGTGTGCACGCGCTCGGTCCCCATCAAGATGCGAAGTGCGAGGGGAAAGCGCAGAGATCACCTGGTCCCGATTACCAATCCTAGACGCCCTCACCCCACCAGACGCGCACCCCTCCCCTTCCCGCTGCCCGTCATGCACCCCGTGTCCTCGAGGTCTGAATACTTTGTCTGTCGAATGACGGCTCATGCAAAGGACTTCATCATCATCAACGCGAAGAAGGACCGTTTCGACCTGCAGAAATTTCAGGCAGCCTGTGGTAAGTGCATCTGCGAGATGCTTGTGTGGGGCTAAATGCAGCTCGACGCAAGCTTGATGTCGCCAAAATGCACTGCGCCCGGGTAGGACCCGGCCTCGTCGCGAAATTCAAGAGCTGGGGCACGACTCCGGACAGGGACTTTGTAGTTGGGGTTCACTTCAACGCGGAAGTCTCAGCGGAAGCCATTCACAAGGCTCTCGGCGGAGCACTGCAGGAGACTCATCCGTCCATGAAGTGTGAGTCCCCGTCTTGCTGTCCAGGGCGGAGCTGAGGCTAGTGAGCCCTAGGCTCAAGGCCTGAGGCGGCTGTACTTGGCACGCGATGATTGCGCGCGGCCCAATCTCGAATAGGAAAGGCTGAGGGGAAGATCGGAAGAAGTTCTGTAAGAATTAGACAGTGTGCGATGTACCCTTGACGAGACACGGCATTGCATTGGAACATCGGGTCTTGCGTGATTGCCATCATGATTCCAAAGGTCTAAGCGGGCCGTGGGCTGGGCTTGGATTGGCGATCGTCTTGGTCGACAGACATCGCGGTGTTATTACCGTAGCCTATTCCCTCTTGCTCTTTTCCCTTTCCGTCTGCCAACTGACATTCCAACCGCTCTGCCCCCAGTAGTTCTCGCTCTATACGTCCGGGTCACACTGGAAGGGACTCGCCCAATCTCCGCCCTTTGATCGGTCTCGTGACCGCCGGTCTCAGATCTGTCTCGCCCTGGGAGACCAGGCATAGGCGCAAAACCTCATCAATCAGCAGATCCTTTTGCGGCGCCCGATCAGGTACTTCGGCGACACTTGCTCCGGAGGTAAATCAGAGAGTGACAGAGTGTTGATTTCGTTGCCATGAGATTCGGTCAAGCCACATAGGTCCAGACCATCCTCTAGCTCAGGTTCGTGACAAGGTCGAGGGTCGCAAGACCGAGCGTCCGCTAGTCCGGGACTATCGGTCCACCGCCATCCTTTGGCCGCATGCTCCCTCGAGCTGTGAGGTCCCGCATGGTACCGAGCGCGACCATGATATATGGTATATGAACGTCGGCATGGTCGAGGTCTCTGCTCGGTACATCAGACCGTTCGGGCAGACTTGACATAATCAGGCCCTTCGCAATGGGCAACTCCTCGAGCCGTTCTCACCAGTCACCAAAAGGTCAGGCGTCTTCTCAGACCGCTACGCAATACGTGAGTCTCTTCCGTGCTAGGTGGTGGGCTGGCTATCCCTATCCTCGGAGATCTCCTCTCATTCGTCGTTGATCACCAGGAGTACATCATCTACGTGAACGACAAGGCCTTCGATCTCGCAGCGTTCGAGGCGCAGTTCAACTCGGCGTACAGTGCGCGAGCATATCCAAGTGCGGAACAAAGCTGAGAATCAGAGAACAAAGAGCACACGGTGTGGTTCGAGGCGATTCCCGTCCTCGCGGCTGTCGCGCAGCAGTACGCGGGCGACGCTCAGAAAGACTGGCTGCTGAAAGCGACCTGCACGCAAGGCAAGGCCGACTCTCTGTCTGCGTCGCTCACCGCCGTCAAAGTCAACAAGGCGGTTCATGACGCGTGTAAGAAGCTCCACTTCCCGAGTAAGTACCTTGTCGCTCGAGAGATGCCTGTGAGCTGATGGGCAGTGGCCCCAGTGCGATAGGGCTTGATTGTGTGTCAACTCGCGGTGACCGGGACGACGCGTCTGAGTAGGGCTTTTTCTGTTCATACCTCCCTCAGCATGTAGGCCTGCATGCACGATTGGGACTGCTGTCTTGAATGCCGAGTGTGTGGGTCGACTCTTTGGGGTTTCTAGCAGGCGAAGACAGCTGGGGAGATCGATTGAAACAGGGGGTGCATGTGAAACACGAACGCCACGTCATGGTTCTACCGTTGAGTATCACTTGCCGACCGGACAGCGGATCTCAATAGTCGTCCGCTGCTGTTTACACCTCCTCCTTGTCCCGCCAACATGTCCAAAGCCAGGCATACTCCCGAGGTCAAGCCCATCATGGCGCTGCTAGTGCACCCGCTGCTCGAAGACAAGCGCTTCCTAGCGGCTGTTTTCGGGCTCTTGGGCGCTGTTCTGCTTCTGATTCGTGAGTCTACTCGGATTCGATTACTTGGGTTATGACCGCACCCTAGACATGCGCTATATGTCTCTTGGCACCTTGCTGATGCTGCAGTGGTGCGACCTCGAAGCAAGAAGTCGAGCCGGAGAGGCGGTCCGGCGACTGTTCTACTCGTTGGGCCATCTGACGGAGGCAAGACCTCGCTATTCGCACAAGTTCGTTGCTTGCCCCGGCGGAGCTATCCCCAGCTCACCCGCAGCTGTCGCAGAACACCTACCCGCAGACACATACCTCGGTGCAAACTTCGGCATCTACTATCAGCGTCACGCATCCGGACGAGCCGGAAGGCACCACCAAGCAGATCAAGCTCGTCGACTTGCCCGGGCACCCTCGACTACAGGACGAGGCGAAGAAGTACATTGCAGAAGCGAGCGCAGTGGTGTTTGTTGTGGATGTTGCCGGTGTGGTCAGGAACGCGACGGTCGTGTCGGAGTGAGTCGCAGCGGTAGCTCGTTCATGCTCGCTGACCTGCAGACAGCTACCCGCGTTGCTTACTGCAATCGCGTCCAGCGCTCTTCGGAATCCCTCGTACCCACCGCCTAAAGTGCTCTTCCTCGCGCACAAGTCGGACCTCCTGATACGTCCTACGCCGACCTCGAGTTCGACCCCGCCGACAATACCCGAGGCAGTACGCACGACGGCAACCGACCGCCTGCGCTCGCTGCTCACGCGCGAAATGGACCGCTTAAAGTCGGCCAGGGCGAGCACGAGTGGAAAAATTGAGGGGCTGAGCAAGGTCGCTGGCACTGGATCCGGGGGTTTCTTTGGGAGACTGTTCGGCGGAGGAGCTACAGTGGACGATGGTGGGGAAGGAGAGGACGACGAGACGCTCATCTGGGGCGGCCGAGGTCCGTTCAAGTGGGAGGACGTTGAGGGATTGGAGATTGAATGGGGGGCGAGCGGCCTGGGAGCTGTAAACACGGGCAAGGCCAGCGCCGTGGAGGCTTCGGAGCAGGGGGATGGACTGGACGATTTGAAGAGGTTCTTATGGGACGCTTAAGCGTAATGTATTGGGGTTGCAGGATCATACTGCGTACGCGTCAACAGCTAACCGCTCGCGATAGCACAGCTCGTGGAAGGCGCATGTATAAGGAGCCTCGCCATTGCTTGTCCATTGGATATACTGCCTACTCCTCTCGCGTTTGCCTCCTCTCCCCTGACCTATGCTAGTCTCCTCCTAGCTTTCGCACCACTTCTCTTAGCAACGCCTTTGGGCGACTCGAGCGTTGTCAAGACCCATTCTCCGGGTCGTCGCAAGTTCAGGCAGGATTGCTTGGCGGTGAGTGACGCTCCTGCAGGGTTTCGGCGCACGGTGCTGCGCCTGTGACGGTGACGGGCGTTTTTGATGAACTTTCAAGCAAGACAAGTAACGACGTCATGATGGCACTTTCCATCAGTGACTTGCGCCCCATCGTGGGTGGTATATGCATGTTGCGATGCTGATGTGAACTGGGCTCCGTGTCATTGCAAGCAGCTTGCTCGTTATCGCTCTTGTTCTCCGCGTCGATCTCCCTGACGTCAACGTTCAGGGCGGCGGAAAGTTGGAACGCGAGATAAACCTGAATACAGTGGAGGAAGAGGGGCGATTTGCGCGTGTTTCAGACTAAACAATCGATCTCTTCTCTCGCAACAACAATCACAGCTTGTCGGGTCCGTCCATCTCACTTTCAGACGGCGGCGCTATTGCAGAACGACCGACATCGACGACCCGTTGAAGCGCGCGACGGTGTGACTGTCTTCGCGGTGGCAGCCGTAGTCGTCAGCTGGTAGCTGCGCACAGCAACGGGGCGGCGTCATGGGGTGAGCTGCTGCCCCCGCGCACAGAGAATCATATAAGCTCACCGTCCAGTGACAACACCAACACGTCCAGAGACGCCGCACAACGGGCCTCGACGGCTTCGTTCGTCACGTCCTTGACGGTCAACTTGGCCATCGCCGGCGGTGAACTAGTCGGCTTCGTCATTCTCAGACGATACATCAAAGCGCTGTGAGCGGGTCTTGGCGGGCTTGCCGTGCTTCACTTACACAAGTTACGAGCCTCGCACGTATATTCCACCACGGGAGAAGCAGGCGAGTGTGCTAGGCAACAATCTGATTGTACCATTATGGAGGATTATACGGGGTGAGCAACTCAGCCCGCCCTTCAATTCGACCATCGTCACGGTCGTCAGGCTGACGGCAGCGAGCCCCGAAGAGATCCTGCAGAAGAACGGAGTCGACCCCTACGTCTTCGTCAGGTTTCTAATCATGATGTCGAAGGTCATGATCCCAATCTGGCTGCTCTCGTGGCTTGTTCTGCTGCCGGTGGACTCGGCAAACACCGGTGTAGGCGGCAAGACGGGTCTGGACAGGTTCACATTCGGGAACGTTGCAGGGGAGGATCAAGACAGGCTGTGGGCGCATCTGATCCTGGACTACCTGTTCATTGGTGAGTCTGGACGATTTTGCGCAGTCTGTGCTCATTGCAGGCTGGACGATCTTCCTCATGTGGGGGGAGATGAAGCATTGGCTCATTGTTCGACAAAAGTACCTGATTAGCCCTGGACACTCGAAGCTGCCGCAAGCGAACACGGTTCTGGTCACGGGTATATCCAAAGGGTACATGGATGAACCAAAGCTGGCGCAATTGTTTGCTCATTTGCCCGGAGGTGTCAAGCGGATCTGGCTGGTCAGGTGGGTCCTTGCGTTGGCGTGGTCGACCAAGAGCTCATAGCAGGAACCTGAAAGAAATGCCAAACCTGTGGGAGAGACGCTCCAAAGCGGCTGCGCAGCTCGAGACTGCCCAGGTAAAGCTCATCAAGCTCGCGCGGGAACACAAGGTTCAGGTGGAAACGAAGGCTGCCAAGCTGCAAGCCAAGGGCAAAGAGGTGCCAGAGTCGCTTCGAGGTCCAGTCAACCCGCAGCTATTGGAGAAGAAAGATGGCGAAGAAGGCTACGCTCAAAGCCTCAGCCTTGCCGATCAGCTTGTGCCCCGGTCGAAACGCCCTATGAAGCGCATCAAGCCGTCGTGGTCACCCATCCCGCTTGGATTCCTCGGCATCGGCAAAAAGGTCGATCTTATCGAGTGGGCGCGGAACGAAATCAAGGAGGTGGAACCACAGCTGCAGGAGGCGCGGGAGCAGCTGCGAAAAGATACTGAGACTGAGGGCATCGGAGAGGAAACATACCCGCCTCTGAACTCGGCCTTCATCCACTTCAACCAGCAAATTGCGGCACACATGGCGGCGCAGTGTCTCGCGCACAACCAGCCGTAAATGACGACTCTTGCCGGTAATGGACCGGAGCTGACGGTAGATACCGTATGGACCGGCGCTACATCGAGCAATCACCGCAGAACGTCATCTGGGCAAACCTCTCCATGTCAGCGTATGAGAAGAACCTCAGGACTGTCATCTCCTATGCGCTGTCCGTGGGGCTCATCTTGGCGTGGACTTTCCCTGGTGCGTTGGCGACGAACAATCCCCAGCTGACGAGCAGTTGCGTTCATCTCTTTGCTGTCCAGCATATCCAGTTTGATCGACGCGTATCCGTGGCTTAGCTGGCTCGACTTCTTGGAGCGCGATTCAGCGGGTATCAAGATTCTGCAGGGTATTATCAGTGGTGTGCTACCGCCCGTGCTGCTCGCTGTTCTCAACATGTTGCTTCCGATCGTTCTGCGAAGTGGGTCCTATTGGTCCATCTCACCTGAGCTGACCATCAGAAATCATCGCGCTCGAAGGCGTTCCCAGCCGGACGGAGGTGGAGCAACATCTCATGACGCGATACTTCATCTTCCTCGTCATCGTGCGTGCCCACGCTGTGCAAGTCTGGGATTCGCTCACCCGCAGCACACCTTTTTCGTCGTCACGCTTGCATCGGGGTTGATCAAATCGATTCCCGAACTCATCGAGAGCCCGCTCTCAGTGCCGAACATCTTAGCGCAGCAGATGCCAGGCGCCTCGACATTCTTCATCACCCTCGTTCTGACGCAGTTCACTGGCACGGCTGGTACACTGCTGCAGCCAATCTCCTTGACATTCTACTATTTGCGAGTGATTCTAGGAGGTGGGACTCCGTGAGTGCCCAGCAGGGGTGTAGGACGCGAGTGGGGCGCGGATTAATTCTCAGCCGATCTGTCTACAAGTCCCGGTATCATCTTGGCGACACCTCTTGGGGCGCCCAGTTCCCCCAGGCTACCGTGTACGCCGTAATCAGTGGGTCATATGGCGCATTGCGATATCCATGGCTGACCGCAGTGCTGGGATATTGCGTCATCTCGCCGATCATCAGCGGCTTTGGCGCGTGTTTCTTCCTGCTCTCGGCGCAGGCTTGGAAGTACCTGTTCATCTGGGTGCAAGATCAGCCGTCATCAAAGGACACCGGCGGAGCGTTCTTCCCCAAAGCCATCACGCACGTGTTTGTTGGTATCTACATTCAGGAGGTCTGCTTGTGTGCGCTATTCTTCCTCGCACGAGACCAGAACGGAAACGTGGCAGCGCTGCCCCAAGCTATCCTCATGATCGTCTTGATCGTGTGCACGGTGAGTCAAGGGCGCCGATGCCGAAGCGGCACTGACCAGCAGGCTGCCGCGCATTACGTCCTGGTCGTATCGTACAAGCCGCTGATTCATTCCCTCCCGCTTTCGCTCGCCCACCTCTCGTACGGTATGGCGAAGGAGACCGGACATGAGGGGAGTGTCATTGGCGAGTACACGGAGGACCACGAGAATTCGTCCACCGAACACCTGACGAAGCCGCCGCAGATCTCGCTCCCGCCTTCGCCTCCTCCGCCAGGCGAGACGACCGCGAATGGTGCTTTCCCGCCTGAGAAGCAGACATACCAGCCGATCGAATCGGTCCAGGCAGCAAACACCTCGACAACAAGCACGCCAGTTGACGCCGATCAGCCGGATCAGGTCCCGGCCGCACGCGACTTTGCATTCCCCGATGATGGTATCGCCGACGCGCAGTATCCTCCTTCAAACTCGCAATCGGCGCATCACAGCTCGGAACACCTCGACGGCGTCGCAACGGCGCCTGGCGCACCTGTGGGTGCGACTCATCCCGAAGCCCTCGAGATGGGCACGTTGGGTCAGCACCCTATGCCTGAGAACGAGGAGGACCAGGAGGAGCCGTACTTTGCCGTCCCGGGCGGACCGGGCGTGCAGCGCTTGGAGGAGGAAGACGAGAATGACCCGAATGCGTTCTTCCATCCTGCGACGAAGGAGCCAATGCGAGTACTGTGGCTGCCGAGGGACGAGCTGGGTCTGTGCGAGGCGGAGATTGAGGCGAATAAGAAGTTTGGGGTGCCGTCGGTACATCGGTATGCGGTGCTGAACCATAAGGTGGGTGTTTGAGCTGCACACTGATCCATGAGACAAGGCTGACAATCAGGGTCGGCTGCAGATATCGGGACCGCCGCCTGATCGATTCTGACGGGCGTTATAGACTTGATAGTATACGGAGGATGGGCCGGTGTTAGGACGAGAGACGATCACCTTCATGCATAGCTTACGACCACGCTCGATCTCCCCGGGGAGACCTGACTGGTCACCGGCGCAATTTTTCGATGCGGGAGTGCGCCAAAGGAGGGGGCGGGATCTTCGGGGCGGCCAGGTCAAGATCGGATGGCCGATGTTGACTTTGGCTGATCTGCACAACACTCCTCGTCGTCGCCGTCCCTCTGACGCTTGCCGCTATCATCATGCGGAGAGATCTCGCACCGGAGCTGTGGGCAAAAGTTTTCGAGCATCTCAAACGGCCGACACCCTCGGTGCAAGAGGCTAAGCCGTGGAAAGCGCTCCATCAACACGGCTTGACGACCGTCTCGCGGGTCTCTTCTGTGGGTTGACTGAGCTTCTCAATTAGCTGGGCATGTGGATGGCCACTTGGAGGCTGACTCCAGTCATTCCATGAGCTGTCCCTCCCATACCTCTACTCCGATACCGTTGTCGTTGATCGTCTGCCGCTTCTGCTCGACCACACCCGCGATGCTCCCGCCTCTCTCCGCGACAAGATCACGTCCAAGCTCGATCGATTGAATCGCATCCGCAATCTTCGAGTCAGTGCTATGGGGCCAGCATACTATGCGGACTGGGACGTTGCGTCGCTTCTGGAAAACGGTGGTTTCGAGGTCGTCTGGGAGACGAAGGCGGCGCAACGAAAGCGATGGCTGAAGCTGGCCCTTGCCGAATACCGCGACTTCGGCAAGTTCTTTGACCAGAGTATCCGCACGATTCCACCGCTCGTCAATGTCGAAACGATCGTCATCGGACAGCCGTGCGCCACCCCCGGGCTGCTGCTCTTCGAAAAGGGCGCCACCGTGTATGCTAGGTGGGACGCTCTCCACGCCCACACGAAGGATTGTTTTACGCGGTACATCTGCAACCTCGGCGCCGGATATGTCTGCACTTACATGGCCAATGGTCCGTACATGTTGCAGTCGCTTGTCTCTCGGCCCGTCGGCTCGAGGCCGCCTCCCGTCCTCTCCGTTCACCATCACGACAACCAGATTTTCTGGCCGATGATTTTCGGGTTGCAGATCCGACACTTGCACGGACCCGGTCAGAATTACTGGCCGGACCGCCTTGAATTTGAGATGCCAAGTTTCTGGATCCATGTCGGAGCACCCGGCGAAGCACATGTCACTATGCTCGAGCGCGGGCTGAGTGTGCCGGGGCCGCGCGACAAAGCCCAGCACAACGATTACGCACGAGCTGTCGCGAAGACGACTGTCAGCATCTACGGCATGTTTGCGCCCTTGCAGGAATCTCGGACCGATGACCTCTCTCTCTGGAGGTCATTGTACTCGCACTCCCTCGAGTACGACCCCCAGATCATCATTGCCCATTCTCGGACAGGCGAAGACCGACAGGGCGGGTACGAGGATACAACAAGGGTCATGGAGCACAGTCGATTGGACATATTTGCGCCACTGTACATTCACCGTCTGCCTCCTAGCTGGGGAGACAAAGTTGCCTTCCACAGATGGGATGAGACACCAACATGCGAGGCATGCGGGGTGAAGGGCGCCGGGTCCAAGGAGGGTTGAATTATCAGGATGTTTTTCGCAAGCATCGCCAAATGCGCCATGCGGGCGGGGCCGTGGTCACTCGGTTCGGCACGTCCATAGTCTGGATAGATCAGCGCGATATGTACATGCAGAGATGACGAGAAGGCAGTCCATTATGTCAACGACCAGGACGCATACGTCCTAGGAGCATACAGGCTCCGGTCCAGGCGAATGCCGCTTCATTACCAGGTGAATACGATCTCGTGCGGCTGTTTTGTAATGGGCTGGTTGTCCCATTAGGATCGGTAAAGTCGCCTGTTCAGTCCGGCCACCCATGCGCGTCGCGTCCAAAAGTTGGCCGAAGAGAGTGGTTGAGTTTCCCGTCTGTTCATATTGCGGCAGCATATTCTCTCCTTCACTGACCAAGCATGTTCATCGCCATTGTCGGCACGCCCTCGTCCGGGAAGGGCACGGTCTTAGACTATCTCCTCACGAAGCATAGCTTCGAGCGTATCGGCCTGTCGTCGCCAAATGACCCCATGGCGGCCGCACAAGTGGTGGGCTCAGCATTGTCCCTGGCGGACCAGCTAGCTGACGACAGCAAAGCACCCAACTAGAGACGCCCCCCATCGAGAACCTCTCCGTCTCCTCGTCGTCGACTCCATCCCCCGTGAGCTAAATGCTGCCTTGCGGGGTGCACGGAGCTGACGCCAGCTTCCCACAACCCCGTCCACCTCAACCTTCCCCGACTCTGCAACGATGCTCGACCACGTCACGCGCAATTGGCGCTCCAATCTCGTCACAACTGACCTGACGACATATGACGATATCAAGCCGTTCGTCAAGCGGCCGTTCTTCATGCTGCTGAGCGTGGATGGGCCGTTGAGAACACGGTTCCAGCGGGAGAGGGCGTGAGTGGCTCGCTTTCATCTATCTGACCTCCAGCTGACGTCCAGGCGCCGTACGGGCCTGACCCTCGACTCCTTCATAGACGACCACGATCTGCTCTTGAACGGCCCGAGTCGGTCGGACAACGTGCCGCTGGACGTGCTCGCCAAGCACCCTCAAACGGATTTCAGGCGGATACAAGCCGTGGCGACATTGCAGATCTGCAACGACTTCCCGTCCGTAGACGGGCTGTGGGCGTACCTCGACCAGCTGGACCTAATGAACGAGGAGCGACTCCGCCCCGGGTGGGACACGTACTTCATGGTGAGCTGACCGTGCGATTTCAACCAGCGACAGCTTACGGCAGACCCTGGCGAGTCTCGCAAGTCACCGCTCAAACTGCATGAAGCGGCGCGTGGGGGCCCTGCTTGTACGCTCCAAGCGAATCTTGTCGACGGGGTACAATGGCACCCCCCGGAATACGCGCAACTGCAATCAGGGGGGCTGCTCGCGGTGTAATGGCTCGGCAAGGGGCGGCGAAGCTCGTGAGCTGTGAAATAACCGCCGGTCATGCAGCTAACGGTAGTCAACGAGTGTCTCTGCCTCCACGCTGAGGAGAATGCTCTGCTGGAAGCTGGAAAGGAACGCATAGGGGAGGACTCGATCTTGTACTGTAACACGTGCGTCTTGCTCGCTGCGGCGTTGCGCTGTCAACGAGGCGTACGAGTGCTGACGACAGATGCCCGTGCCTCCGCTGTTCCGTCAAGATCGTCCAGTGCGGGGTCCGCGAAGTCGTGTACAACCAGTCGTACAGCATGGACGAGGCGTCAGCCCGTGTCTTCCAGGAAGCGGGGGTCATACTCCGCCGGCTACAGATCACGACCGATATTCACGCGTCTTTGCTGTGATGGGCTGTCCGTTAGCGTGAAGGACAACCCGCCATATCTCACAACACGTCACCGGACCTTGGTACTTCTACATCATATGCATTATCGCTACAACGTTACAGGTCATTCAAGATCGTCTCGGCATTGGCGCGCATCTCCAGCTTGTCCTCCTTCAGGTATCCCCACACGCCCCGCCCATCGCCCATCGTCGAGCTCAAGACCACCCACAGCGCATCTCCATCGCGTTTGCCCAACTCCGCATACAGCCGAGTCGCTTTAGCCTGTATCTCCTCGTGCGCCCGCGTGTCGATGAACGGCCTGAAGAGCACCATCATGTCCCACAGCACGTTATCGTCCACGGGCACCTCCGCCGCCACAAATGTCGCTATGGCCAATATGGCCAGGTGCAGCCTATGCGAGACCGTCCACTGGCTTGTCGTCCCCACTGCGCCCTTACGCGCCAATGCCGACCGCGCATCGATGTTCTGCTGGCTCGCCATGATCTTCTTGATCTTCGGCCACGCGTGGTCCAGAATCCGGCGCGACATGAAATCCCCGACGTGCGCGCACAGGCTCGCAACCACCTCGGCCGCTTCAGTGACGACGTACGGCAAAGGATCGTCCAGTCTGAGCAGGATGATACCCCATGATCGGTCCACGAGCGGCAGGAGGTCCGACTCGCGATTGCCCGAAGCTAACACCGGGATCGCGCTCGAGATCAGCGACAAAATCCGGGCGCGGAGGAACGGTGAGCGGTGCGAGAGGAAGTTGAGCGACTTGTCCAGGATCTGCGTCGTGATTTCCTGCGACCGTGTCGCCTTCGCTTCGGGCTCGTCCATCGGCGTGTCCTGCTCTGGGTCCGGTTGGTCCTCGGCTCCGGGGGCGTTCTTGCCCCAAGCATGACCAGGCGCGCGATCAAGGATATCCTTGACCTCGTCAGATCGCGCCTTATGACGGTCATCCCACCACCGCTTGAAGTTTGCAAAATCGACCTCTGGATTCGGCGGCTTGCCAAGTCGATTCAACTCCGCCAACTTCCGCGTCCTCTCAGGAGTGGCCTCCAGCGAAGACACATCGTCAGACATGACCTCCACAAGAGTCACCAGCACAGCAAGCAGGCCGCTGGCCAAGACCTCGTAGCCGTGGTAGTCGTCCAGCGCGTCGAAGATCTCGTCGACGATGTCGTGCACCAGTGGGACGATCTCGGATCGGGTCAAACGGATCATCGCAATGAGCACAAGAGGGGCTGTGGGTGACAGACGAGCGGGCGTCAGGCGTTGCGAGACGACATTGATGACGTAGTCGACGTTGTCAAGGATCAGGTTCTGCACGCTCGCATATCCGGTATTGTATGCGATCTGGCTGAGAGCCGTTTCCGCAAAGGTGTTGACAATCGCATGCGGCGAGGCGAGCTGCGCCAGGATGGTGTATAGGACGGTGAGGAGCAAAGGTCGAAAGGACGACGAGAGTAGTTTGGACATCGTCGCGAGAGTCGACAGCGATATTGATGTGAGTAGGACGCGTTGAGCTTGGACGTGCAGGCGGCGCGTCTCCTTTGCGGCGTGTGTATCGGGTCGCGAAGGTCGGTCCAACAACGTAGTGACCACGTCGAGACCCTTTCTCCGTTCAACCGGGATCAGTGCTTCGCTCTCTGCGTTTTCGGCCGGGATCTCAATGTCCTCCTCCTCCTCATCATCCTCCGCTTCTTCCATCGCAACGATGACCCGAGTGACCTCTCGCGCCATTTTCCGTGTAGCCTTGCCGACCTTCCCTTCAGATCCTTCCTCTTGTCCCCTGGCGATGCCCTCGAGCAAAAGCTGGGCGACCCACAGCGCCGAGACCGCTTTGGCCGGCTGTTCTATCCGTTTTGCTTTGGCAAGCAGCAAAAAGTGCTCCACCGCGTGTAATGCCGTCTCGCCGCCGGCTGCTCCAAGCGACACCAGTGCCATCCTGACCGCCTTGATCGTGCTCTCCGACTCAATATACCGCAGAGGCAGCTCCAGAACCGTGGCCGACGACCCGCCTGAACCTTCGAGTAGCAGAGGCAAGCTGGATCCAAGCAGCCCGCCCATCCACCCTTTTTCGGCCGATCGCGCGGCTGATGCACCCATGGTGCTCCATCCAGACGGGCGACCGAATTCGAGACAATCGAGCAATGCCCAGCCCCAGCGCTCGACTTTGCCCCGCGGGCCGAGTAAGTCTGCTATCGGATTCGTCGTCACACGCACACTTGCCGAGTTGGCGATGGCGGTCAGAAGGCTTGCCGCTTCGAGAACCTTGGCTTCTTGATGAGCGACGATGAGGCGAGGCAAAGCGTTCATTGCTTCTCCTAGAAGATCGATCAGAGCTGTGTCGAGCTCAAGCCCGTTATCCGAGGACAACAATGATTGGAGGTGGCCGCGAGAGGCGTCTCGGACAGGGTCGAAATCATCCTGTGACAGTCGGAGAAGGAGTGAAAGGGCAAAAGGGGTAAGTTGGGGAAGCGAAAGGTGGCATCGGGACAAAAGGGCGAAGCAGAGCGAGGCGGCTGCTTGACGCGCAAGGTGTGAGGCGTGCGAAGCAAGAGATGATAAGATTGGCCTGATGGTGGTGAACAGCTGAGCCGAAGTGAAATCCAAGTATGACTTGGTCAAAGGCGGAAACGGGTCCTTTCCGCCTAGTGTTGATGTGCTCGGCGCCGGCGACGGCGGCGCCCCGCTTTCGGCTTCCCAATCGTCTGCCAGCTCCTCGAGGTCGTCTACTCCGGTTCGTAGAACACCAAGCTGTTGCAAATCGCTATCGGACAGAGTCTCTATGATGATCATCTCCGCCAGGGCGGCGGCTTTAGATGCAACTTCGCCTTTGAGCGACGACCCATTGGCGAAGAGCTTCGACACGACACTGACCGTTCCAGGTAGGACTGAGGCGAGGACGGAGTGCTGACCAGGCAGGTATGAGGAGATCAATGAGCGAAGTAGTCCAAGAGCGGCGAGCTGGAGTGAACCATGTGGCGGCAAAGGCGAAATGACAGCGAGTAAGAGCGTGATCGTCTGAAAGAGCGTTGGCATGAGAGGAGACCGCGGTGTTGAGACTTTGGCCAGCATGTCGGCACGAGGATGTTGCGTGGAAGGGGACAGGAGCGCGCCGAGCAGCATGACCGCTTGGAGCTGAACCTCCTGCCCGACCTCCTTGCCCTTGCCCTTTCCACCATCCACCACTCTGGGCGCGATCGACGATGTGGTGAACTTCCAGAGCTGCTCCCATGCTCCTATGTCCATGCCGCCTGGCTGTCCCTTCCATACTCCCACAACGAGAGCGAGAAGCCGAAATGCCGACTCCAGGAACAGATCCGGGAGGGAAAGCGGATCATGATGGCGCAGGATTTGGGTGACGGGAAAGAGAACATAGTTGATCATGCTGGATGTAAACGCAGCGGGCGGCACCGAAGACAGCGCTTTGTTGAGCGTATCGATCAGCCCGGCGTGCGCCGAGTACGACGTGGGAGGCGAAGCCGCTATGGCCATGAGCGAGACGCAAGTGGGTTTGACCTGCTGGTGAGCGATTGCTCGTGTCATTTGCCCGCACCTTTCGGAACGCCTCCATCTTTGCTCGGTCAGCTTCACCGCCCGGGCGGAGCGGACGGCCAGACATGGCTGGAGTCGCCATTATGGGGCGCCCAGGCGTCTGCGGACGAGCATGGTGTCCATTTGTGAGATGGACCGAGGACATGCTCCTTTGTGTCGAGTACGAAGATGGTTGAGCAGTCTGGGCCGAAATCAGTCGAGAGACCGAACACTCGAAGTGGAGGTTGATACTTGAAACATAATACAACCGGCTTGTATTGGTGATCTCGTTTGTAATTGTGCCTGGTGATTAGCGGGATCAAATAGAGCTCGAGCCCGTAATCGGCGCGTGCGACG
The DNA here is from genome assembly GCA_000442785.1 of Papiliotrema flavescens NRRL Y-50378. Lineage (NCBI taxonomy): Eukaryota > Fungi > Basidiomycota > Tremellomycetes > Tremellales > Rhynchogastremaceae > Papiliotrema > Papiliotrema flavescens. The sequence goes on from CAUG01000432.1 coordinate 155,961, forward strand.
TCACCACTGACCGGCTGGTTGCGGTCCAGGCCATCCACCTCTACATCTATCGACACACTCGCTGTTTTGGTCTGTTGTATATAGTTCAACCTCCATCATGGCCGACGTCAAGGACCCAAAGATTGCCGAGGGTGAGCTGAGCCATGCCTACATGGCCGTAAGAGCTCACGTCAGCCTACGAGAAGGTGCGGAGCAACAACGACGAGCTCACCTGGCTCCTGCTGGACTACGAGGTGGGTTCTATCGGCGCCAGGCCCGGTCACACCTACGAGGCGGCGTCGTCGAAGCTGCATCAGAATGGCTCACGTCCAGTCCGACAAGTCCAACACCCTCACGCTCTCAGACTCCGGCTCGGGCGACCTCGCCGAGTTCACCTCAAAGCTCCAGCCACAACGGGCGTCGTTCGGCTACGTCCGCGTCAAGTACGCCAATGACGACCACTCGTTCCGGGAGAAGTTCTGCCTAGTCATCTGGATCGGAGAGGAAGTCAAGGTCATGCGGAGGGCAAGGGTGAGCTGAAGTATACGCAGACGATCAACGACAACTCACGCTGTAGGTGTCGGTGCACTGCGCGGATGTCAAGAATGTGCTGCGAACGTACTCGATCGAGGTGTCGGCGTCCACTCCGGCCGACTTGAAGGAGGTTAGCTCATCAAAGTATGCTCGTGCGGAAGCTGACGCTAAGGATGAGATTGTGCAGCGAATGCGCCGGGCCGGAGGAGCCAACTACGACCGCTCCAAGTTTGACTAGGGTTCCGGGGACAATGGAATATTGAGAGAATCGGCCATCATTCGAATGCATCGAGCAAACATCGATGACGCATGGAGAGAGAGGAGAGAGATATTAAAAGGGAGGAGTTGGGATGGGATAAATACTTTATGGATATCGCGTTCGGCGATCACTGCCTGTCTCCACGCATCAGATTTCCTCTCTCGGGATTACGATGCATCTTGCCTTGAATAGGGAGATTATTGGGCTGCGTCGCAATCTTGATCGAAAAGCACAGCGACCGGGCTTTTTCCACCCGAGCAACAACTCTGACTCCCTCAGTTTGCGCGATATGATATATGCTGCATTTCTGCCGATGATACACTACCAGACCCACACCTTTCCCACATGCAAGACTCGTGCCATCCTCCACACCAGAGTCCCTTACACAGGCGAGGGGAGAAGCATTCGTCGGGGGTCCTCGAGGTACTCCTTGATTCGGACTGCGGGTCAGGTAATGCCTCGCTATCCAGGACGTGCGACGCACCAAGGAAAGTGACGGCTTCTCGGCCGTCCAGCAGTCGGTGGTCGTAGGTGAGGGCAACAACCATGATGGGTCGGATGACGATTTGACCATTGACCACAACCGGCTTCTCCTTGATAGCGTGCATACCGAGGACAGCGGCTTGGGGCAAGTTGATGCTGATCGTCAGCTCTGTCAGAATTCAGGTTATATTAGCTCACATGGGGGTACCGTAGAGCGAGCCAAAGACACCGCCGTTGGAGATGGTGAAAGATCCGCCGGACATGTCCTCAATCCCCAGCTTGTTATCACGCGCCTGACGTCAGCTGCTGCACCACGACCGAAATGGACCACTGACCTTCTTGCCGAGCTCCGCAATAGCCTTCTCGATGTCAACCAGGCCCATGGCCTCGGCGTTTCGCACAACCGGGGTGACGAGACCCTTGGGCGTAGCAACAGCGACGCTCAGGTCCACGTAATCACGGTACACAATCGAGTCACCCTCGATGGAGGCGTTCGCGGCAGGGATCTCCTTGAGCGCAAGAACCGAGGCCCGGGCGAAGGCAGACATGAAACCAAGCTTGACGCCCTCGTTCTTGAGCACGCCGTCCTTGTACAGCTTTCGGAAGTCCATGATCGACGACATGTCAATCTCGTTGAACGTCGTCAGCGAGGCGGCGGCGTTCTGCGAGGCCTTCAGTCGCTGGGCGATGGTCTGTCGCATTCGGGACATCTTGACCTGGGGTCAGCATCGCCCCCTCGTCGGTGTACCTACCCTAGTCTCGTTTCTCGAGCCGACAGACTTGGAACCGCTCTCCTCCTTGGGCTGCGACTTTGGTGCCGGCTTCTCCTCCTTCTTCGGGGCTGGCTTCTCCTCGGAGCTCTTCTCGAGCTTGGGCGCCTTCTCCTCTTGCTTCTTGTGGGTGTCCTCCGGAGCGTTCTTCTCCTTCTGGGCGGCGGGGGCAGCCTCGTCCTTGTTGCCCTCTTCCGGGTTCTTGGGCTCGGATCGCGCGCCGCCCTCCGGCTTGGCCTTGGGTGCGTCGTCCTTGGCCGGCTCTCCGCCCGCTCCGGGCTCGATTCGGAGCAAGTCCTGGCCGACGGCGACGGTGTCCTCCTCGTTCACGAGGAACTCGACAATCTTGCCGGACATGGGCGCGTTGACAGACACGTCAATCTGGAATGAGCCGGAGGTGGAGGCCGGAGGGGGGCAGACGCACCTTGTCCGTCTCGATAGTCGCAATCTCCTCATCTTGGCTGACGCTGTCTCCAACCTGTTTCGTCCATTGCTTCAGCGTACCCTCCGTAATCGACTCGGCCTGGTCGTCAGCTGAGTTCCTGAGCTACCTGTGGCCAGCTGACCATTTGCGGGACCTTGACGGTCTCGACTGCTCGTTAGCTTGGGTCTGAAGCTGTTCTCCTTCTCACACACCAAGTCGCGAGGCGGAAGAGTGGAAGGCGGCGCGAGAGAGGGTGGAAGGGACGACCGGCAAACGGGCGCTGCTGGGTGAGCATTTTGTTGGCTTGACCCATGCGGCCCGCTCACATATTGGACCGAATGACAACACGGGTAGAGGCCATTCCTCGGACGCTAACGCTTCGCACAGCTTTTGTCGAGGCCATGGCTGACCGCGAGGCGGTGGCGATGGTTCGGACGGGTGTTCGGATCATCGTGTAGAGGAGAAAAGGGGGTACGGGAGGGTGAGGATACAAAAAGTAGAGTGATATGTGTATTGATGTGACGTTGGGTCGAATAGGATGCGCAGGGTTTTGCTCTGTTGGATTCAAACTCGTCGACGGTTTCCGCCGTCATCGCGCATTGCCGGATAGATCGCCGCCCATTTCCGACGCACGTCACGTGATCACGCGGAACACCGACTCACCCTCCGCGTGCCCTCCCCCCCGTTCAGCGGAGCGTCGCGGAGAAGAGGCAGAGATAGTCAGGGGGACAGATCGCCTGCATGTACTCGCGCGACCCAGAACTCTGTTTGGTCAAACGAACAGTATATGCATGGAACGGAGTTTATGACAGGGGGGTGGGGATATTCGATACTTGTGCGACGCGGTATCAGTTCTCCGGTTGGCCGCCGGTTGCCGGATCAGATCCCTCTGCCATACCGTGACTTTCAAGCCCATCTGGGGGCTCTGGCATCAACTGAGCTTGTGCCAAGCGCGCCATTGACGTGCAGTGCTTAGCAAAATCTGACAGCGGACCAGCGACCTTGCTCCGCCCATCTCCCTCAGCGGGCCCCAAACGCCTTGAGAGGGCCTGCAAGTGCAGGCAGCGGCCTGCCACCCAGTGCATCAGTGACAGAGCGTCGCTGAGAGCGGACTTTTCCGACCGGAAACATTCCTCGTAGGCGGCGTCCTCTAGGTGCAGCTCCCAGCTGTCCAGCAATGTGCTCCTTGTCTTCAGCCACTGCGCTGCGGCACTAGGCGCGGATCTATCCCCTCGCATCAGCCGTCTTCGAAAGTCTGCCAAGCTACGACCGAATCGCTGAGAGGGACCAACAATGTGGTCGATCACAAAATGCACTGTCTCCCTCAGGTCAGTGCCCAAGCGGTCCGGCGCTTCCAAGGCGAGCCCGCTGGGGGAGGCCTGGCGCAGATGCTCCATGACCCACTGTGACGCGTCGTCGAACTTCTTTCGGTCTTCAGTCTGGAGGCAGCAGTCAGTCTGGTCAGCGTGTATCTGGCGGAAGACCTCTATGCTCGTTGCTAGGTAAAGTGTGCTGGAAGGAATCAGGCTGCCCTCGCCCCGAGTCTCACGTTGGGCCTCGAGCGTCCGAATGGCGGTCTGGTGCGCATCCCGCCGGACTTGATGCATCTTGATAACGTGAGACAACCCTAAGTCAAGGCATCGTATCCACAAAGCCACCCTGCTATCCTCCAGCCTGTGGGTCAGAGCCGCATATTATGTACTGGAGTAGCAAGGCGTACCTGTCTGGATCGATCTTGGCAAGCTTGCGTTGGCATGTGACTTGGTATAATTGCAGGAGCCGTTGACTGTAGGGGTCCAGTCTCTCTGGATCGGTCGCTTGACTCGCACTCGACGATGATGCTAAGGACTGTGCGTGTTTCACAAGCGATGGACTCCGATTCTCACCGTGGAGGGCCAAAATTTCAGTCGCCAGAATCAGTCCTTCTATGATGTGCTCAACCGCAAGGAAATGATTTCCGAAAGGCATGCCAGTGGCCCTGCTTCGCGGCAATGGAGTGGAGAGCAGCTTGAACCGCTCTCTGTACTCTGGATAGGGACCAAGTCCAGTGCATTGGGACAGCTTCTGGGTCAAGCCTTTCCAATCCTCCATGAAGATCGTGGTCGGAGATTGCCGACCAGGTCGGCTTTGAGCTGCATCCTGGATCCAGTCGAACCTTCCTGAGCGAATCTCGTCGATGATGGTTGGATGCTGTGTTGGGCCTTGGTCAAGGGTGCGGAAAGCTGTCATGGCCGAGGTGTGAAGTGCAGATGCAGCAAAAGGGGATTAACTCGAGCTGGTGGTGTATGGAGTGCGCCTCGCGCATAGAGAGCCATCGCAGTGGAGTTCGAGTGGTGGATCAAGGGAGTGAAGAGAGGGAAAAGTACGATCGAGCCATGATGTCACTCGCCGTATCACAAAGGTGTTTCTGAAAGGGCCGTCGAGCAGGCAGGTTGCTGCTGAGAGGTCTTGCACAGTGCCTTTCCTGCCCGACCTTCTCGAGGCGTTTGGCGAGGAGAACGCATCGTGGGAGTGGCAGACCCGCCCCGGTCGCCTCAGGGCAGAGCCGAAACGAGAGGACATTGCTTGTAGAACAGCGACGCCGTACCAACTCTCCCTCTTCGGCTGCGATCACTTGACCCTAACTACTTTCCAACATGTTTCAGTACAATGACCATCAGTATGGTCGCGTGGCTCACACAGCTGGAAATCAAGGAGAGACTGCAAATTACATGCCGGTCATGTACACTCCAACAACGAAGATGAAACCTTTGACACCTGGCCGTCGTCTCAGGACACAGAATGGTCAAGTGCAGTCTTCGGACAGAGTTCACGTAGCCGAGTTGTCCGCTTCAGCCGTAACGTGACCCTCCAGCCGATCATGTGGCTGAGGCGGTGTGGATTGCAGAGCTTGCCAGTGACGCGTAATGCGCGACATGCGCGAGCAATGGCTTGCAAAGACTTCCCGTTGCGTGGGCGCGTCCTGTTTTCTTGTGACTTCGTCCGCCACTTCCAGGTCCTTGGAGAGCTTTTGTAACATCGGACCGCGGTGTCCCACCCAGTGAGTCATCATCGTGTATGCGACGAAGTCGGCTTTGGCCCTTTGATAATGCGCTTTGTAGCTCGTGTCTGCGTCGTGCAGCTCGCACTTGTCCAGCAGTCCGTGGACGGCTTCGACCCCCTGCTTCAAGCAAGTCTCTTTCGTGGGTGACGAGGATTGCACCAGGCTCGTGCGGAATGCAAGCACGCTATCATAGAGTCGTCGATATGGACCTTGCAGGTGGCTGATCAAGGACGCGATGTTCTTTTGGACGTCCGCGTCCAGCTGCTTCTGGCGGAGAGCTTCCAGGACGCTTTGCGACACTCTTTCAAACCTCTCGCGAGCACTGGAGTTTGCGCAGCATTTCGTTAAGGTCTTGTGTGCCTCTTGGTAGACTTCCACTGTGGTGGCCAAGACGAGGGTCGTGTCAGAGTCGCGCGTGGTATCGCCCTGTGCCTGTCTTTGTAGCAGTCTGGCATGGACAGCGCTCGAGTACGTCTGTCTATGGATCCAGTCCATCGCGTGCACGCAAGCCAGCTGCTCGTCAAGGCATTGGATCCACAAGGCGTCCTTGCTGGCTCCGAGCCTGCTGATCAGCTTGAGGTGATCTAATGACCGTTTGCAGAACGCACCGGGCAGGATCAATCTTCACGAGCTTTCGCAGACACGTGGTCTGGTATGCAGTCAGTCGGTCTCGAGTCGCGGGGTCAAGCCCGGTCCCAGTGCTCTCCTCGTCGGCTGTCGCTGCTGGTGACGAGTCGGACAGGGCGTGATCCGCAGGTGCCGAGCCAGGCTCAGTATCGCCGTCAGACTTCAAAAGCTCAGTAGCGAGCCACAAGCCCTCGATGACATGTTCCGCTGCAAGGAGATGGTTGCCGAAGGGTATCTCGTGCGCCTGGTATCTCTTGAACGGAGTGGACAGTCGTTTGAGACGCTGTTGGATGTGCGGGTACTGAGCAAGTCCTGGCAACTGTGATAATTTCGCAGTCAAACCTTTCCAATCCCTCAACGTGATGGTCATCGGTGGCTGGGTGCGAGGTCTGCTTTGTGCGGCGCCCTGGACCCGCTCGAATGGACTGCTTCGGATTTCGTCGATGACAGATGGTCCAGATGAGCCGTACAGGTCCACAGTGCGGAGCATGGTTCCAGTGGGCGGCGAAGTGTTGCGTTGAAAGAGGGCAATGAGAGGCTGATAGGTGGCGAGGAGAGCCCATTCGAGCGTGCCGGGTCATGAACCGCTTATACGTCAGCGCGGTTTGGTCCTGCTGTTGAAAGGAGCTAAGCGACATGCAGCGTTCAGTGGAGCTAGATAGTCATTCGCCTATGGCAGTGGTGCATATGGAGCTGCAGTGGTTCTCGGGCGACGCTCTACTTGACCGCCGAGCAGGGAAGGCCCAGATCTCATGCTTGCACGGCGAATGGTCGGCGGTCAAGAGCCACGATGTTCGGGCCCCGTCGCATCATCTTAGATCAACAACGAGATGGTAGCAGGCATGGGATCTAATCAAGCAGAGGATCCAACAGCCCTCTGTACATGTGATGCACTCAGCTCATCGATCCTCCCCTTGTCGGCTCACGCGTCGCGAGGGGATCTTCAAAAGCAGCAATCACCCCACTGCGACATGCGCGCTTCAAGCGTCTCACGACCGCATCGATCTTCGGGGCGATCTGCTTCGCCAGGTGCTCGTCAATCTCGCCGTACTGCAATGTCACTACGGCTGGATTGAGCTCGCGTACAAGGTCACGGTGACGAAGCTCGGACTCGGTCAGGATCTTCAGTGCCTCTGCGATCTTCAAAGTGTGGCGAGCGACCTCGCGCTCGGGCTCATCGCCCTCGTCGAACGATTCGTACTGACCCAGCAGGTCCACCGCTCGGGCAATACTCGTTCTGTCCAGCTCTTGTGAGGCGAAGCTGTCCCGAAGGCTGTCGAGAGAGTTCTGGAGTCGGACGTGGGTCAGCCATAGATGGTCTGTGACCCGCCATAGCCGCTGTGGCATCTCCCAGGGCGGTGCGCTCTCGTGTGCCTCCTCGCCAAGCGTTCTCGAGACCTCTCGGCAAAGCTTGGAGAATAGCTCCTTTTGGACCGGGTCGGCACAACACTTGTTGCTGCGTGAGTGCTGCTCCTGGATTCGCTCAATGCCCGCCGCCAGCTTCTGACGAGGCGATGAAGTAGTGGTGGCGTCCATTGATGCTTCGGGAGATCGTCCAGCGCCAGGAGGAAGCAGAGCCGCGTTGATGCTCGTTTGCTTGACGGCGAAGAGGTTTTTAAGGGCTGTGGTGGTCTCGATCCCCATGCGCTCCCAAAGGGCACTTTTAGCATCATACGCTCTGCTGAGCTTAGCGTCGTCACTGTCCCCAAGGCTTTGTCACCCACCTGTCTTCTGAGAGGGCAAGGATCTCAAGATTCTGCCGGCAGAACGCCATGTACTCGCTTAGCTCCCTTGTTACCTCTTCAGATGCAGCTTCACGTGCGGTCTGCGACAAGGTCACGCCTTCCGACGATCGGTCGCGCGCGCTAGCGATGCTGATCAGCGTATCGGCGAGCTTGCACGCCTCAAAGACGTGCATCGCAGCGACGAAATGGTTTCCAAAGGGCATAAAAGTCCCCTGCGACTCCGGCAAGCGGGTCGAGAGATCGGCAAGCCGGCGTATGTCCCACGAGCGGCCAGTCAGGCATGATGACAGCGTCAAAGCTCGGGTACGCGCCACCCAGTCTCCGAGATCGACGGTCGGCGCTGCGGAGCCGCTTGGGCCGTTTCGCGCGGTCTGTCCGATGGGCTTTGCGGCGCTGATCTCTCGGAGACGGTCGACAAAGGCCGTCAAACGAGCTCGATCCTTGCGCTTACTCCGAATCGTGGAGCTGCTGCTCATCGTGTCGTGGTGTTCACCTGGGACAGGGATTGTGCGTCAGTTATATACAGCTACCTGCGCCGCCGGTGCAATCGGCACTGAAAGCGAGATCTCGCGCGAAGTCCGGCGAGAACGCCTCGTACGCCGAAGCATCATCCAAGATATAGCAGCCATACGGCTCGAGAGATCTATCAGTCTCGTCGCTAAGCAGCGTGCTCGCTTGCGATACGAACCGTCTCAATGGTGACGAAAGAAGCGAGCAGCAATCGGTCAGCCAGACACCACTGCGCAGCCGTCCCTCTCCCTTGATGGGCTGTTTCAATATCTGCATGTGGTACAATAATGCTGCCGATGGTCATCCAAACTCTGGGTATCTCTATCCCCCTCACTCCACCTCCTCTGCACCTCTAAGCGTAGCTCGCCTGGGCCGTTCCAGCCTCATCGACCGCCGCGATGTCATACTCCTTCTTCGTGAACGCCTTGGAGCAGTCGGCCATCGTGACACTAGCTCGCGAGATAGGATCTGTGCGGTAGAAGTCTGCGATGGGCTTCTTGAGAAGTGATGACGAGGCCGCGGCGGTCTTAGCATTGGCGAGGGATTTCAGACCGGCCTTGAGGACAGCCTCGGAAGGCGGCTCGACCGTCTCGTATCGCACGAGCGTGGGCGAAACGTCCCACAGTCGATCCCGGATTTGCAGGACATCATCGTACGGTAATGGCTGGCCGACAACCTCGGACAGAGCTCGGATGATCTTCCAGTCGTCTCGGGCAGCACCTGGCGGGGGCACAGCCGTTCGGCCCATCTGACTTCGTCCCTCCGTGTTCACCCACGTCGCGCTCTTCTCCGTGTACGCCGCACCGGGCAAGCAGACATCAGCGAACTGCGCACCGAGGTCACCGTGGTGGCCCTGGTACACAACGAAGGCAGACTCGGGGATGGAAGCCGGGTCGATCTCGTCGGCGTTGAGCAGGTAGACGAACTTGGGCTGGACCGAAGTTGATGCGGAAGAAGGGGTGAAGCCGAGGTCGTAGGCGGCAGCGCGCGAGGCGGCTCGCTGCAGGACCGAGAACCCGTTCCACTCTGGCGTGATGAATCGGTTGGCGTTGTCAAGGACGTGCTTGGACACGGCCTTAAGGACCGCAGCACCATCCTTGCCCTCAACAACGTGGCTTCCAACGATGATCATCGGCTTCTTGGCCTCCGCCCACACCTTGGCAAAGTCTCCCTTGCCCTTGCCGCTCAAGAACGTCTCAGCGTCCTGGGCCGACTTGCCGACGTGCGCATACTCGAAGACCGAGTCAAAGTTCTCGCCAATGAGACCGAACTCGGCTCCAGTCTGCAAGAACGACTTTCGGAATCGAGTGTTGATGATGGCAGCCTCGTGACGGGGGTTGGTGCCGATGAGCAGGACCGCATCGGCGTCACCGACATTTTCGATACCGGTGTTGAAGAGGTAGTTGGATCGGATGTCCACGCCGGTCTGGGGCGGGGCGTCACCCAAGCTGTGGTCCAGAGTCAAGTTCTCCGATCCAAGCTTGTTGACCAAGTCCTTTAACGCGACGAGCGACTCGGTGTCGGCCAGGTGTCCAGCAACCGCCTTGACCTCGTCGCCCTTGGCGCCCGACGCCTGCAGACCATGCCTGATCTTGTCCATCGCCTCCTCCCACGTGGCCGGAACGAATCGCTCGCCCTCCCGGATAAGGGGGTGGGTGAGTCGCTGGTACTTGAGACCGTCGTAGGCGTATCGCGTCTTGTCGCTGATCCACTCCTCGTTGATCTCGTCGTTGATCTTTGGCTGGATTCGCATGACCTGCACACCTCGCGAGTCGACTCGGATGTTCGAGCCCACCGCGTCGAGCACGTCCACGCTCTCCGTCTTCTTCAGCTCCCACGGCCTAGCCTGGAAGGCGTACGGCTTCGACGTAAGCGCACCGACGGGGCACAGGTCGATGATGTTTCCGGACATCTCCGAGTCGACCGTTCGCTCAATGTAAGTGCCGATTTGCAGGTCGTTTCCTCGGCCAGTCGTTCCAAACTCCTCCACACCCGCGACATCGTTGGCGAATCGCACACATCGCGTGCACTGGATACACCGGTTCATCGACGTCTTGACGATCGGTCCGAGATCCTTGTTCTCGGTAGCCCGCTTGCCCGTGATTTCGTGGAATCGCGTTCGGTCAGAGCCGTATCGCATCGACTGGTCCTGCAAGTCGCACTCTCCTCCCTGGTCGCAAATCGGGCAGTCGAGCGGGTGGTTGGCGAGCAAGAACTCCATGACACCTTCCCGGGCCTTGTGGACGAGCGGGGTGTTGGTGAAGACCTTGGATCCGGGCATCGCTGGCATGGCACACGAAGCGACGGGTTTTGGCGATCGCTCAACCTCGACAAGGCACATTCGACAGTTTCCAGCGATGGCCAGTCGGTCGTGGTAGCAGAATCGAGGGACGTTGGCGCCGGCCTGCTCGCATGCCTGGATCAAGGCGGTTCCTGTGGGTCAGCGGGGAAGATCAAGTCGACTAATCACACACCCTGAGGAACGGTCACCTCCTTGCCGTCGATGGTAAGCGTAACATCCGCCTGTCGAGGTCGGGTCGAAGCGAACGATCGAGCGGCTGGGTGTGAGTGTCTCTCTTGAATTTTCTGAACCAGCTAAACACACCCTGGGCGTTCACCGCCAACCTCCTCGCGACCGACTTTGATGCGAATCTACGGAGCATGGTGAGGGAGATGGGTAAGAGGTTATGGATGTATCGACCAACCACGATCAAGGCATTGAATCTGGGCGGCGACGAGCGTCCACCCACCCACCGCGCCCACGATTTCAGTCGCGGAATTCCGATGTGGCACTTTTCAGCCAATGATATTCAGCCCGTTTGCTACACCTAATGCTGGCATTGCAGGGGTCCTTATGCATGGTCGCAAACGCTATTGAGAAACCGATTGCGTGCATGCATACAGATTGTCACTGAGCACTCTACGGACGGGACTGTAGGGTTGACCAGATCGAACGTCATGCCGTGCATGGTGATTATTAGGGGCACGTGTCATCATGTTATGAGGATTCGCCGGGCATCCCGTCCAAACTGCCGCTCCCCGGGTGCTACAGATAGTCCCCACGGCCCGTAACGAGCTTGCCCGCATATCGCAAGCCAGCCTTCCTCCAAGCGGGCTAGACCTCCAACTCGGGAACCTGATCCCGCTCCATCGCCCGCCTCTGCCGCTTGCTGTCCCCATGCACCGCCGCATCCGCCTTGCTCTTGATGAGCTTGTTGATGAACGGGAACTTGAGTCGTTTGCCAGCGATGAACTCGAGGTCGTCCAAGAGCGTCTGGCGGGGTCTGGGATCGAAGAGCGCTAGCTCAGTGGGCAAATAAGTGGGTGTTCGAGCCGTTGCAGCGCGAGAGTCGGTTCGGATCCGTGAAGCAGCGGCAGTGAACGTCAGCGTGGAGCTCTGTGACTCTCGTGAGCCCGCGGCAGAGCCTGCCGAGGTCGGCGAGCTCGGCGAGCTGGGTGCTGATGACGCGGTGAAAGACGAAAACGAGCGACCAGCGTGACGCGGCGGAATGTAGTAGGTGGAGAACGGGTGGTGCGGCGGCAGAGATGCACCCTTGGGCGGGGAAGGGGCCGGTCGAGAGGGGTACATTGTAGCTCAAGATTGTAACTTGAGGGCGGTAAGTGGAGTGAGTGGGCTCGAGGTGGAAGCAGTTGCAGGCGGATGAGCATGTTAGCAACGTTCTTCAGCATGCTACATATACCCGTGATCATGATCATTCAGCATCTCGTCGCCATCAATATCGATTGCACGGATGTGTCTCTCACGATCGGTGACGAGATACTGATATGGTCGTCGCGATCAGCGACTCGTCACCTCTATTTGTAAGTGATGCGGTTTCAGAAACAATTGAAGACCGATCTGTACCGGGGCCCGGTTTGACGAGGATTGACAGGCGGCGATGTCCGGGTCTATGGAATCAACGATCCTCGCTTGAGCGGTGAGATGAATAACTGGCTTCGCCATTTCTTGCGCACTCGAGACCCCTCCCGTCACGAAACCTCGGTCCCTGGCGTGAGACCGGGACCTTCGAGGAGCTCTTGAAGCCCAGCGGCAATGAGGCCGACCTCTTCCGGCCACGCCCTCGATGGGACCTCGTGTCGACCGCCGAGCGAGCAGGAAGGTCGGATGAGGAGCTTCAGCGGGCCGAGGAGGAAGCGAAGAGAGAGTGTGAGAGGGCCGCCGCAAGCCTCGCGGGCTCAAACCATAAGAATGCTATGAACGAGGGCGTGATCATTGACGATTTGGTTCCGAAGGTCCGATACGAGGCTGGGTCCCAACCTGGCATCCGTGAGTGCTCAGTTCCCTACCCTGACAACGTATGATGAATCCCTCCATCCTTCTGTTTCGTGACCGTCCACCGCGACGCAAATGTGAGCCACTCATATCAGCCAGCGACGAAAAGCAAGACAACGGCGCGGAGCCGGTGGGAGCAGGTGAAGAGGGGCGAGAAGGACCTCTTGGAGAGCATGAAAGAGGCAACACTTCCGGCAAGCAAGACGATGTCAAGGCTACCGCCGGAGAGGAGAATGCAGAGGACCCCAACGCTTCTCATTCCGTACGTTATTTGGGTTTCATCAGAACCCCAAAGGGGTCCGCGCTGATGCATAGCTTACCGAGTAGATGAAAGCCTCAGATCAGAATGGCGAATAGTCGGCCGTCGTCAGTGGCAAAGTCGGCGAAGTTTCTTTCAGTTAGTGTACGTCGCTCCCGTGCTGGGTGTGCTGATGACAGGCACGCTACTTCTTCGCACACGCACATATCTCATCCGTCTTATGCAAGCTTTATCATGTTTCCCCCCACATAACAGCAGTGCCCAAGATATGTGCAAGCCGACATCGCTGTGGACTATTTAGGCCCGAAATGAAGTGCCCTCCTTCGGGTGGAGCCGTTGCCTCGAAGATTCCCAATTTTGATTGAGAGCTGCTTGGCCTCAGTTCTAGCAGACAGTCTCCACAAGAAGCGCCCGTCGTCGAGGCCCATGCCGTTCGATACATCGCCTCAATAGCCATCGAGGATGAGCCCTCGTTCCAATTTTATCTTGTGGCACCCCGAAGGGGCCAAAAGCAAGCTCGAGCGAGAGCGATATATATACTCTGCGGACGTGAGCAAGGGAAGAGCCTGCAGATCGGCAATCGAGAATCTCGCGATGCCACGGCCCTGGTGGCAGCCTCTGTTGGCAGTGACGCGTGCGTGAGTAGCTTAGCTCTCTCTCACGTAGTTGTGTGATGCATGCTTGGACGTGCAAAGGCCATACAAATCGGTGAGGGGCCAGGAGGGAACACGCTGTCAGAAGATCATAGGGCTGCCTCATTCGCCGGGCATCGCCGCCTTGCGCTCCCTCCGCCTCGCACCCCGCTGTCCACTCATTTTGTGGATTCGCGTACATTCAGCATCCATACTTGCATGCTCATTCGAGTCTAATCGAAGACACCTCATTCGCGGCATGATCGGGGCGAGGCATATGCGGGGGCCCCCGGCTTCGTGCCTATCATAATGGACGAAGGCGTTTATCCCGGCTGACGCGAACGGATGTAAACTAACGGACATGTATCTCCAGCGCTTGATGTATGGAACGTATACCGCTTTGTGGGGAACCTGATGGACCTGCAACCGAATATCGGTGAGGAAGAGCAAGCTAGTCGCGAAACGCAGGCCCGCCTATCTCAAGTGTGGCAGCATATGGCGTGAGCTGCATCAAGCTGGATGCAGTGGTAGCGGGCGCGGCGCTGCTCAGGCTCAAATCTCTGCGCTTGCAACCTGCCATTCAGACAATGCGACAAGCAAGGGGCCGTAGTGCAGAGTACAGACGGCTCGGCAGCCGGTAGCTCGGCGCGATTGCTTCTGTGCAGGATGTGTGTGGTGAACTAATTTCCAAAATTTCAGCCAGACCTCCTCACCGTGCCACCGACTACCCATCTTCATCACGGCGCCGTCGGTCCTCAATAATCTATCGCTGCAATGACTAGCGGGTGCTTTACGCTGCTATTACGGCCGAGTACTCGCGCACGACTTGGCGTGTTACTGCGAGTCTCACCATCTCGACCCCTATCACGCAAGAAGAGGGTGGCCTGCACGAGGCCGTCACTTCCACCATCAAGGCCCCGATCAAAGTCTACCGTCCCTTCCCCGGGGGTGGAAAGACTCATTTTGACACCTTGAAGGTGGTTGGTTGGGAGGGAGGTCATCAGGCGGAAGACGCCGGGCAGAGGAAGGAGGAGTACTGGGAGAAGAAGAAGACGGCCAGGGCTGGGAAGCGGAAAGCAGCGCTCGGCGACCTGGAGGAAGACTCCCAGGAGGAGACGGAAGGTGAGTGCGAGGGCTAATACATCGCATTTGCCTTATCAATCTGTGCCCAGTCTCTCTCTCCCGAAATGTCCCTCTCGCTTGGGCTATTCTGCGGGCACGATGCCTCGAGCCGAGAGCTGTCCAGCTTGCCTTCGGCCTTGGCCTTCGCAGTTTTCCTGCCTGGTTTCGAGCCGGGTACCAAGGTGACCGTATCAGCGATAACGGAGAGCGGACCGTCAACACCGGGCCGGTGCCAGATGCCGTTGGAGCGGAAGGCCAGGGGGGCAGGGCAAGCCACGCGGCCGGTGAATGCCTCCCCAGCTTCTCATTGAGGAAAGGCGTCCTCGAGCCTGGAGATGACTTGCGCCGCGATCGCATCCACTCGATCGATGCGCTTGGCGAGGATGCTTGTCCTGGCTGATCAATCGGCACGGTCGTCCGCCTCGTCAATCTCGGCGTGAGGGATTTCGGCGCGGATAGCTTGGAGATTTGCCCCAATCGCCTGACGTCAGCGTTGGTAAACCTCGGTGATGGATTGCCCTCGCTTACCTCAGTCGAGTCCCGATACATCTCGCTGACAGCCATAGCGGCAGCCAGGATCTTCTTGTCCATTGCGTATGGAAGGGCGCGGCAATACTGCAAGCCAGCTCTGAGAGCACTGGGGGAAAGCTCGCTCTATTCACTGTCGACGGGAACTCTTTGCCTAGTCTGGCCCGCAGCGCAAGCGCCCGAGCGATCAACGGCGCCTCGATGAACTGCCAGAGGCTCGCTTCGAAGACGTTGAACTCCTAGTCTCAGCGCTGAGTCGGCTAAAGCGAGTCATTGGCTCACAGTTCCGCTCTTGGGTGCGAGCGCATCCGTCAATTGAGTCTTCACGGGAATGGTCGGCAGCGTGAACATGTCGGTATGCCTCAAGGGGCCGTCCCGCAAGATGCGGCCACTCGAGAGAAGCTCGGAGAGCTCCTCGGATCGGGGAAAGTCCTCGGCGAGCTGGTCGAGACTGCTTTTCAGCGACGATTTGCTCATCAAGCTTACCGAGCGAGCCGGTCGGAGTCCTCCTCGAGTCCATCCAGCACCCGGCCCGCCGGACCCATTCCCTTCACCTCGTCGTCCCTCGTGGCTATCCTGTACACATGGTTGCCGATGCGATCGGCGACCGATGTACACGCTTGCCAGAATGCCTCCCGTGGATCGGAGAACTCCAAGCCTTCTCGCTCCTCCTCGTTGCGCTTGGACGCCTGATCAACCGTCTTTCGCGTCGTGTTGTTGAGAGGATCCCACATGGAGCTAATACGGAAGTCGTGTGGCGACGGAAAGTCCGGAACGCCTTCCGTACGAACAGCGCATTTGGTGACCCCGGCGGTTAAGGGGGAAGTGAAAGATGAACGTCCAGTAAGGGTTGTTCGTGGGACTGTCCTGAGCCCTGCCGGCGAACACAACCACCCCGGCGTAACGACAGACAACCTTCATTGATCGGACGATGACGAACGCACGAGCCAGCTAGACCTGACGTCCCCCCGACGGGCGCCACCAAACGCGTCGCACACTACTCATAATCACCAAAGATGGGAGAACGGTTGTAGGCTGCGAAGTTGCTCTGAGAGGTGTGACGACAGTCAGTTCAGTCCTTCGACTCACCCGCTCCCTACTGATAGGCAGGAGGAAATGGGACTTGCCCCTGCATAAGGATGACAGAGTTGAGCAGAAAAGGAGACCTTCGGGTCTAGATATCTTTGCAGAGGGCTAGGAAGTACCCTAGGATGTCTTGGGGAAACGGGGGAACGCTTGAGGAGGGATGGAGGGGAAGGAATGGAGGCAAAACGTCGAGTTGAATGAGTTTTGCCACTAGTGCCGTGTATACGGTGCTTGCGGTAAGGTTAAAAGAAAATATGCAGTACATGGAATTGAATTGGTGTCGAGCTGAAAGGCGTCGACGCCAGTGAAGGATTCATCGGTCGCCGAGAGGTCCTTTGCAGCCGTTCAGACACGCCGAGGCCCAACTTCGGAACAGACTCGTGTAGCCGTCCTTCGGCTCCGCCACCTTCCTTCAGTGACGCATGCGCGTCGATCCCACCGGGCCTATAGCCCCTTCCGGCTGGTTCAGCTGCTTCAGACTCCATGCGCAGGATCTGGGAACGGGTTTGCGTACATCCACCGGCGGTAAGAATGAGACAAATGCGGAGTGTGGCGTCCAATCTACGGTGAACCGTGTCGCCAAGCCGTCTCATTGTTCTTGCCAGTGGTTGTAGCAAGGGGGTGTATTACCCCGACGAGTCAATTGTCTACTTTGGATTAGAAAGAGCCGCCGATGTCTGGGACTGAGCTAAGCTACTCACGCACGCGTCACTGCCAAAAGAGGCTGCATAGGGCCGTGGCATCGCGGGCTTCTCGATTGCCGACCTGCAGGCTCTTCCCTTGCTCACGTCCGCA